>QJNX01000074.1:0-223194 GCA_004155925.1 Monosporascus sp. MG133 | reverse complement strand
AATTATTTAAATTATTTTTAATATTTATTATTATTAAACGTAATTATATTTTTAATTTATTATTTAAATTTTTATAATATTATTATTAATATAAACCGTACAATTAAAATTTAATAATTAATTAAATTAATTAACCGTTATATATTATACGTTTTTATTTAATAATAGAATTAAATTTTAAATAATACGTTATACCGTTAAAATATCGGATATTTAAGAATTTATTACGTAATAATATAAAAATATAATTAAAAAGTTCGAAAAAATTATTTAACGTTTTAAAGTTTAAATTAATATTACTAAAATTAATAAAGTTAAAATTAAATTTAAAAAATCCGAACTTTACGATAAAAAAAGTAATATATAAAATTTTTTAATTTAAATACGAATTTATTTCCGTTTCGAAGAAATTATTAATAAAACCGATAAAATTTTTATAATTATAACATTTTTTAAAAAAAAAGTTTTAAATTAATTTAAGCTTATTTTACGAAATTATTTAAAAAATTAAAAATTAAATTAATAATAAGTTATTAAAACTTTTTTTAATATTATATTAATTTCGAAAAAAAATTAAAAATTTATTTTAAAAATTTAAACGAAAAAAAAATTATAATATAAAAGATTTTCGACTTAAAACAAAAAGAATTAATATTTAAATACGTAATAATATTTAAAAATATTGTAATTAAAATAAAATAAATAAACGAAAAAAATAATAATTTAATTAATTTTTTTATAAAAGTTTAAAAAATAATATTAAAAACGAAATTATTAAAATAACGCGTTTTATTATTTTAAATAAATATATCGTAAAAACCGTAAAAATTAATAATCGATAATATAAATAACGATAAAAACGAAAAAGATAATTTATTTTTAGGTCCAGGTTTATAAAAATTAATTAATATAAAAGGTACGATATTTTTTTTATTATGTATAAAATAATTTTAAAATTTATAAAATTAAGAACCGTATAAAAAGAAATTAAAGTTAAATTAAGTATTATAATTATAATAAGATAAATTATATTAAGAATTAATATATAATCCTTAAAAAATAATATAAAGGTTAAATTCCGGTACTTAAAGCATAATTAAAAAATTAAAAGGTTGTAATTTTTAGTATAGTTAAAAAAAAGTTAAATTTTAACTTATTTTTTAAAATACGGAAAAGGTTACGGGAAGTTAAGGTATTTTTTTAAGCAGCGATTATTCGATAATATGCCGCTATAACTGGATTAACGGTTACTTAATAGCTATAAGAATACGAAAGATAAAAAAAGTTAACGTTAGAAAAGTTAATATTTTGTATATAATAAAAGAAATAATAACGATAAAAATAATGGAAGTTAAGCGAATAAATTAAGGAATATTAAAGTTAAAACGAAGCCTTATATTTAAAAAAGCCCGATCGATATGGGAAAATATACGTTATTTATTATAAAAGAATTTATTACTTACGATACGAAAAATAACAAAAATATATTTAACGAAAATTTATGCGTATATATAAATAAGAATTCGATTTCCATATTTAAACCGGAAGTAACTTTAAGAACTAAAGATGGTATAAATACTTACGTATTACGGTTATATAAAACGATATCGATATTATTATAACGTCGGAAAATTAGCCAGAAAAAAAGAATTATTCCGAATAAGATTTTATGTATTATTACGAATAGTACGATTATAAAACGCAAAAAGAATGGATTTATTAAATAGTAATAAAAACTTAACGAAAAGTAATAAATAACTTATATTTTCGACGTACTTATACCTACAACCCTGAAAAAAGGGAAAAAATAAAGAGAGAAATTAAAGAATACTTAATAGAAATGGCCTAGTACTATACCTAGTATTAGGAATACTAGGAATATTAGGATTAATCGACGACGACAGATAAGGAATGGGTTATAATAATAAACTGGTTGGAAAAGGCCGAAACCTTTAGAAAATAAATTACCAATTTAATAAGTTAAATAAAACGATATAAAAATTTTTTTTTTAAGTTAAAACTTTAATTATGCCGATAAAAAGGGTAGCTAAAGTAATTATAAACAGAATCTTTAAAAAAAACGTTATTTATAAAAAAATTATAAGTTGGTAAAAGTAAAGGAAATTAATATATATCCTTTAAAAAAGCTTAATGTACGATAATAAGAAAGATAGAAATTTTTTTTTATAATCAGAATACGAATTAAGAAAAAATGATATATCGTTATAGTAAATTACAGAGCCGATCCGAATTATATCAAACCGGAGGTAGTTAATAAATTGCGATTATTATGGAAAAATAAAGCGGAATTTTATAAAATTAAAAATATTAAAGGTACCAAATTTATCTATAATAACGGATAGGTTAATTACGAAATTAATTATTTCGAAATTTATATTTAAGGACGAAAATAAATTATTAATTTCGATATTATTTTAATACGGAATTACGATATAATTTTCGGCAAAAAATGGTTATATTAATATAACCCTTTAATCGATTAAAAGATTAGCTAGGTAAAATTTTTTTTTTTTTTTTCGATAAAAACGATTTAAAAAAAAGATTTTATTATTTAATTAATAATAATAACGGTAAATATAGGTATAAAGATACGATTAAAACATTATTACCTAAAAAAATACGATATATAAAAAAAAAAGGGTAAAATAGATATATATAATATGCTATTATTATAATTAAAGTACGGTTATACGAAATAAACGACGATTTATAATACCAGCCTTAAAAGTTTAAAAAAACGGTTAAAATATTATTATAATATTATAAATACGAATAACCTTTTAAGGAATAAATCGTAATAGGATTATTAAAATATAATAAATAAAATTACGAAATAATTTTAAAAAATAACAAAATAATTACCTTTTATTTTATATATAACCTAAATTAACAAAAATTATACGTATTACGAAAATATTTCGAAAATAAATTACGTAAAAAATATATTAAACGTTTTAAATTATTAATAAAATATTTTATATTTTTCGTATTAAAAAAAAATAAAAAGTTACGGTTAATAATCGATTACCGATAATTAAACGATATTATAATTAAGGATCGTATATTTTTACTTTTAATTATTAAAATAAAAAATTACCTTTATAAAGTTAAATAGTTTATTATTTTAAACTTACGAAACGGGTATAATTTAATTTATATCAAATTAAAAAACGAATAAAAAATAACTTTTAAAATTAAATACGGATTATACGAATATTTAGTAATACCGTTTAAGTTTATTAACGTACCCGTAACGTTTTAAAAAATAATTAATTACGTATTATGCGAATATTTTAATATTTTTATTATTTATTATTTTAATAATATCCTTATTTACTTAAATTCGGAAAAAAAATATAAAAAATACGGTTATAAGGTTCTTTAAGTTTTATAAAACGTTAATTTCTTAATTAACGCCGAAAAAAGTAAATTTTATAAACAAAAAATATTATATTTAAAATATATTATTATTCCGGAATATATTAAAATAAATCTTAAAAAAATAATAATAATACAAAAATAGAAAATACTTATTATAGTTACCGAAATCCAGGCTTTTTTTTAAATTCGTTAATTATTACCGGAAATTTATTTAAAACTTTAACAAAATTACGATATTTTTATTTAACCTAACTAAAAAAAAAAGTTTTAATAAATAATCGAAATAAAGGAAATTTTTTAAAGGATTAAAAATATAATTATTAACGAACTAATATTAATTATATATAACTTAAATCGTTTTATAAAACTAAAAACCAATATTTTAAATTATACGTTAAACGTAATAATTAAATATGAAAATAATTAAAGTAATTTATATTTTATTACGTTTTATTTTTATAAGTTAAAAAGAACTAAATTAAATTATATTATTTTAAATAAAAAAATTTAATTATTATTAACATTTTTAAGGAATTTAAATATTACTGTAAAGGAAATTTATATTAAATTAAGGTATATATAAATTATAAAAACTTTATTCGGTTTATTATTATCCGAAAATTAATAGGACGATAATTCCGTTACGTAAAATATTTTTCGGAATTTAATTTCGTTATTATTTATAAAAAAAGGTTAAAAATAACAAAATAAATATTTTTAACAAACGATTAAACCTAAAAAAAAAAGTTTTTAAAGTTTTATATTACATATTCGATTTAATAAAAAGAATATTTAAAATTACGACAAATTATAATAATTAAAAAATAATACCTGATTTATATTAACAAATTTAATAATATAACGATTAATTATTAAAAAAAAAGACCGATAAAATATAAATGCTAAAAAAGTATTAAAAAAAATTAATACGAAAAATATACGAATATCAGTTATATGGATATCCTAAAATTTATAAAACTATAAACCGGATATAACGTATATATTACTTTCTCAAAATAAAGTTAATAATAAAAAAAGTTTTACGAAAATGCGACTTATGTAATAAAACTAAGGTACGATATTATAAATTATACGGAAAATTATAATTATTATTAATCATAAAATAATTATAAGATTTAATTACCTTTAATTTTATTATTAAATTATTATTATTAAAAAACTTAATAATAAATATATATTACGATAATATTTTTATACTTATAAATTAATTTATAAAATTTTTATATTTTTTATTATTTAATGAAAATATAAACGCAAAATAATTAACATATATTTTTTTTAAATACCTTATTAACATATACGGATTTTTAATAAAAATCGTATCCGATAAAAATATTATTTTCGTTTTAAAATTTTGACAAAGTTTTATGGCATAATTAAGTTTAAATTATAAGTTTTTAAACGTTTTTAAATTATAAACGGATAGTTAAATAAAAAAAATTAATTAAATATTCGAAACTTATTTACGGTATTATATTAATTACGAATAAAATAATTAAGTTAAAAAGTTATTAATAATTTAATTAACTTATAACATAAATTATTACGAAAATAATAAAATAATATTAATTATCGTTAATTTTAATTTTATATTAAAAATGTACCGAAATTTATAAAAAAAAGGATTAATTAATATTAAAGTAATTTTTATTTTAAAATAATTTAAATAATTATATATAAAAATAAAAATAAAAATTAAATTCGTACGTACTTAAATGCAAAAATATTATAATTAAAAAAGGTTAAAAAAATTAATTTTTTAAAAAAAGAAAATGGTTTATTTAGCCATCAAAAATATCTAGATAAAAAAACCTAATAAAAAATTCGATTTTAAATATATCGGATTATATAAGGTCGGAAAAAAATTTTCGAAAAATAATTATTAGTTAAAATTATCCCTTAAGGTTAAACTTTATCCCGTTTTTTATGTTTCTTTATTAGAGTTAATAACGGATATAATTTAAGTTAATACGGAACGAAAAAAAAGGTAATAAAAAACGTATTAATATAAAAAATCGAAAAAATCCTTAATATTAAAAAAGAAAACGGTAAAAAATAATATTTGGTTATATAAAAAGATTATTTAAAATCAAAAAATATATAAAAATTTACGGAAAATTTTACGGAAATTTAGTACTTATTAAAATTTTTTTTTAATAACGTTAAAAGCGTTAAAGTTAAAAAAGTTCCAGTTTACGTTATCTAGGTCGGATTAATCGACCATATTTACGGTACGAAAAAACGAAATTATTTCGGCCTTTAATTTACGTTAATTTTTTTTTAAACGTTCGAATTTTTTTATTATTTTTGCGTTTTTAATATTCTTACGTAATATTTCGATATTTCGTTTACGTAAAAGTTTTTTGGTTACGTAATCGGATTAAATAATCAAATAATTCGTTAAAATATTATTATAATTTATTAAAACGATATTAAACGGAAAATAAATTTTTTAATAAAACGTTTTTAAAATTTAAAACGGCTTTTTTTCGTAATTAAACGGTTATGTTTAATTTAAAAGGGCCGAATAAGTTATAAAAACCGTTATATTCGAAATAACGAATATATTTTTTACAATTAAGATAAGCTTTATAAATTTTTCTTTTACGTTTATAATACGAATAAAAAAATGCGGATATATTAAAGCTAAACGTATCGATTTTTTTCGAAAGAATTAAAACGTTATTACGTTTGTAAGATTTTTATTTTTTAATACGGTTAAATATAACGACAAAAAATAATATGTAAAAAAGAAAATTATTTACTAAATAAATACGATAAATAAATCGATTTTTAAGGGCAAAAATTCTGGAAGGGGAAAATCGTATTATAATTAAAGGCCTTAATTTAACGGCAAACGGTCGGAAATTATGGGACGAATTTCCGATATAGGCTTAGGGTTACGTAATAGGCTTAATAAATTCGAAAGGCCTAGTTGGATTTAAAGGGATTTAGTACGTCGAGCCGGTCGAACCGGATAACGGTTCGAAATAATTCGATAAGTTCGAAAGGATTTAATTAAAAAAAAAAAAAAAAAAAAAAATTTGGTCGAGCTAATCGAATTAACAGTAGTATATATACGTTCGTTACTTTCTTATAGTTTAAATAATACCAACTTATAATATAACTTTGTTACCCAGATCATTTTTAACATCTGTTATTATTAGACGTAATTATATTTTTAATCTATTATTTAGATTTTTATAGCATTACTGCCAACATAAACCGTACGATTAAGGTTTAATAGTTAGTTAAGCCAGTTAGCCGTTATACGTAAATATTATAGCTATAAAGCTATACGCTGCATTAAAATGTTACCTTCGATAAGGGCTATATTATAATTCTAACTGCAGGTTTGTAGCCTTGATACGCGTTAAAATATTCGACGGTTTGTTATGATGCAAAATTTACAACGACTTCGACGTCGTCTTGGCATTATGGCAACAATTTGCAGCCAGTTACAGCTGTCCCAGCATATCGCCAGTCCCCCCCAGCCTATTACCACTTCGACCATTATTTTTACTTCTTTTTAACGTTTTTACTAATAACTAAACGCGTATGAGGGTTGTGAATATATAGCTAAATTAACGATATAGCTCTCGTCGAGAGGGTCATTTTAATATATACCATGAATTTATAACTATTATTGTCAGGTAACTGTTGATATCAGGCGTCCTAAGATAGACAGGACGCCACAGAGATTACCTGTGGCTTAGGGTGGGGACTAGACCAGCCACATCCACAAGTATAAGCCCCGACCGACGCGGTCCAAGGACTTCATGATCAATACAAAAAACAACAACTGTTTTAACCCCAATTTCTGAATACACGCTTGTCTTCGATAATTATACGCATATAAATATTGATGCATAGCTTAATAATCCGTTGAGCGAATGCGTCACAAAAAAGGTATGCGTTGCCAAGCCAACTTGTGGGGCGTGACACTCCAATTCAAATCAACCGTAGTTAGCCGATGCAATAAGAAAAGTCTATCAAAGTAGTGCCGAGCGCTCAGCTTTCTACCAAATGATGATATGGGATCAGCTCAGGCCTGGATAATGCACAAAGCAATGAATTTTCTTTGTCTAAGTAATTTTTGCTCTCAGCATGAATCTGATTGAATTTTTTTGTGTGTATGTGTGTGACTCAAGGAAAACGGAACCAACTTCGACATAATGCATTCTCAAGTCGCGTCACTGAGCTCCTACAACTTTAGTTGTCAGGAGCAGAGATTCCTGACTGAATTGCCAAGTGGTTTGTCAACTCGCCTAAATTGTTCGGCCTGCTAACTGGAGTAATTTAGTTGTAATGCGCTCGGAGGATTGACTACAACACTGAGTTTCGGCGAAGGCAAAGCCAAATCTGTTTTAAGAAGGAGGATTCATGGGGACTGTGGCGTACGATCGGTGTATCGCACATCTCTGTCTTCTTTGACTCAAATCTAACCCCGAGGACCCATTAACTCTCGTCCGTGGCAAATGGCTGCGGACGGTAGCTCGCCACACTTTCGGAGTAGTTTTCAAACTGTCTCCGAATGGGTCCCCGAATGGGTCTCCGATGCACAAGCCGCAAGACGGTAACTAGACAACGGCTCCGGTACTCTGACTGCGCTACACATATCCAGGGCTCGGAGGCCGGTGGCCGGGATGTATAGCTATGTGTGATAGATTTCCTTGCGGACCTAATATACCTCAGATGGGAGAGTGCAGATTCCACTCGGGTAGAGTTGTGTACTGCATCCATTCAGGTCAGTTTGTCGTGTAAGTGCCCCGATATGATGCCTTTTGAGCTGTTCGCTGATTATCGAAGCATCTGATCGATCAAAAGAAAGAAGAATACCTCAGTGTTGCTCCTTCTAAACTGGACCAAAATCCCCAGTTCTAAGATATCTTAATCAACATGGCGACTCTTCCTGAGCCCATCGCCATCATTGGCACCGGATGCCGATTCCCTGGCAAGTGTGATAACCCATCTAAGTTATGGGATCTCTTGCGTAATCCCCAGGATCTTCTAAAGGAAATTCCCGAGAGTCGATTCAACACAGGTGCCTTCTACCATCCCCAGAACTTCCACCATGGCACGAGCAACGTGCGCCACTCCTATCTTTTGGAAGAGGACCTGCGCAGTTTTGACGCCCAGTTCTTCGGCATCAATCCTGTCGAAGCCCACTCTGTCGACCCCCAGCAGCGGCTGCTTCTCGAAACCGTATACGAGAGCCTCGAAGCCGCCGGCCTCTCAGTGAAGGAGTTGCAAGGCTCCGACACGGCCGTCTACGTAGGCGTTATGAGTGCCGACTTTACCGATATGATCGGGCGCGACACTGAGACGTTCCCAACATATTTTGCTACGGGGACTGCCAGGAGCATTCTTAGCAACAGGCTGTCTTACTTTTTTGACTGGCATGGCCCGTCCATGACCATCGATACGGCGTGTTCGTCAAGTCTCGTCGCTATGCACCAGGCCGTGCAGACTCTCCGCGGGGGAGAATCGTCCGTCGCAGTTGTAAGTGCCTGTTCCCGTCTAGGAGTATTCACTATGTCTTCATTCCGAAGATGGAGCTGGGAGCAGCGCACAAGTTGCTAACCACGTTGTACAGGTAGCCGGGTCCAACCTGATCTTAGGTCCAGAGCAATACATCGCTGAGAGTAAATTACAGATGCTTTCTCCTACTGGCCGAAGCCGTATGTGGGATGCCGATGCGGACGGCTACGCTCGAGGCGAAGGCGTTGCGGCCATTGTCCTCAAGAAGCTTAGCAAAGCCATTGCAGACGGCGATCACATCGAGTGCGTTATCCGTGAGACAGGTCTCAACCAAGACGGCAGGACGCCAGGCATCACTATGCCAAGCGCTACTGCGCAAGAAGCGCTGATTCGAGCCACATACGCCAAGGCTGGTTTGGACATTAGCAAGCGTGCTGATCGTCCGCAGTTCTTTGAGGCGCACGGCACAGGTACGTAAAATTCAAAGGCTTCCCATTCAGTTTATCCCCTGGAATCACGGAGCGCCTCAGCTAATCTATCAAGGTACTCCTGCTGGTGATCCCGTCGAAGCGGAGGCCGTCAGTAACGCTTTCTTCGGCCCGGGGTCCCATTTCAACCCCAGTAATTCAGATGATACCTTATTCGTTGGATCTATCAAGACCGTCGTCGGTCACACAGAAGGGACGGCAGGTCTGGCTGCTGTTATCAAAGCGTCGCTGGCACTCCAGGCTGGTGTCATCCCTCCGAACCTGTTACTAAACAAGCTGAACCCCAAAATTGAGCCTTTTTACGGGAACGTAAAGATTCTTTCCGCGGCACAGGAATGGCCCAAGCTTTCAGAGGGTGGCGTGCGAAGAGTGAGCGTGAATAGCTTTGGCTTCGGAGGTGCTAACTGCCATGCCATTCTCGAAAGCTTCGAGCGCACCGAGACACTCCACGGACAGCGGTCAAATTACATTGCCACGTGCTTTACGCCATTCCTCTTCTCAGCAGCCTCCGAGAGTGCACTCACGGCTAAGCTGAAAAGGTACCGAGAATACCTTGCGGGTGGGAACGCAGGCGCCACAGGAAGACTCCGAGATTTATCATGGACACTGAGCAATCGTCGATCGACGCTGTCTTGGCGTGCCGTCGTACCGGCCACCAGTGACGTCGAGGACCTTATCAGAAAGCTCGACGATTGCACCGAATTCACAAGCGAGCCTTCGAGCTCCTCATCAGCCAAGACAAGAGGATCAAAACCTCGTATTCTCGGCATCTTCACCGGCCAAGGCGCCCAGTGGCCACGGATGGGTGCTAAATTGATTGAGAAGTCGCCGGCCGCAAGTAAGATCCTCGCCCGCCTGGACAACAGCCTCCAGTCACTCAACCATCGGGATCGGCCGACATGGTCGCTGCGTGAGCAGCTCCTCGCCGGTGCCGACACGTCGTCGGTAGGCATAGCTTCCGTGTCGCAGCCTGTCTGCACAGCCGTACAGATCATGCTCGTCGACATGCTGAGAGCGGCGGGTGTCGAGTTCTCGGCGGTGGTGGGCCACTCGTCCGGTGAGATTAGCGCAGCGTATGCGGCGGGATACCTCTCCTCCGAGGATGCCATCCGCGTGGCATACTATCGCGGTCTGCATATGAAGTCCATCACCCAAAACGGAGCCATGCTCGCGGTGGGGACTTCGTACGAAGACGCCAAAGAGCTGTGTGAGCTTCCAGCCTTCGAGGGCCGCGTCTGCGTAGCGGCGAGTAACTCTCCCGCCAGCGTGACACTGTCTGGCGATGCTGAGGCGATCGACGAAATCAAGACGGTCCTAGATGAGGAGAAGAAATTCACTCGCCGCCTCAAAGTGGATCGAGCCTATCATTCGCATCACATGATGGCCTGTGCAGAGCCGTACGTATCGTCTCTGCAGCAGTGTGGCATCCAACAGCTTTCTCGGACCGAGGATAGAAAGTGCCGATGGGTATCCAGCGTTTTCACTTGCGAAATCACGGATATTCCCGTACCGGAGAGTCTCCAAGGGGAATATTGGGCCCTCAACCTGACAAAGCCAGTCATGTTTGCCGAGGCCTTACAGATCCTCCTTGGCGGCGGTCAGGATGGAGAGGTTTATGACCTAGCAATTGAGGTTGGACCGCATCCGGCGCTCAAGGGCCCCGCAAGCCAGACGATCCAGGGATGCCTCGGCGGAGAGTCCATCCCTTACACGGGCGTGTTATCACGCGGCGAGGACGATATCGAGTCATTCTCACAAGGACTTGGATATATCTGGCGAACCTGGGGAGAAGGGGCTGTGGATTTCGACGCCTACAGTCGCTTTATCAATGACGAACAAAGAGACGCGGGCGTGCCGCAAACCGTTCCTATGAAGGGTCTCCCAACCTACCCGTGGGATCACAACCGGACGTTTTGGCACGAGTCTCGCCTCTCCCGTGCTTTCAGAACTGGGAAGGACGAGCCCAATGAGCTCCTCGGACGTCGAATCCTCGACGGTGCTCCCGACCAACTCCGTTGGCGCAACGTCCTCAAGCGCACCGAGATAGATTGGCTCGACGGCCACCAAGTCCAGCGGCAGACCGTCTTCCCCTGTGCCGGCTATGTGTCCGCCTGTGTGGAAGCCTCCATGAAGATTCGTAGCGATGCTAGCGTCCAATCTATTGAGCTCCAGAATTTCGTAATTGGTCAGGCTGTGGGGTTTAACGATGATGACTCGGGGATCGAGACGTTGATCGTACTAGACAGCATCAAGGCGTCTGAAGAACAAGGCAGCAAGATAGTTTCGGCGAAGTTTTCGTTCTACTCATCCTCTAACAACGAGGTTTTGGACATGACTAGCCACGCTAGCTGTGACGTCCGTGTCACGTATGGGGACAGTGCCGCGGATCTTCTCCCGCCCAAGTCCCAAGAGAATGACGAGTATGCCATGTTGGACGTCGAGTCCGATCGGTTTTACAACGTCCTCGAACAGCTTGGATTTGGATATTCTGGCCCGTTCCGGGCGCTAACAAGACTGAAGCGACAGTTGGGCAAGGCGACGGGTCATATTCAGAACCCGGAAAGCGGCCAGCTTTCTCGAAAGCCTCTCCTCATCCACCCAGCAACGTTAGATGCGGGCATCCAGTCCATCATGCTGGCGTACTGCTACCCGGGAGACAGCATGATGCGCTCCATATATCTTCCCACCGGTATCCGCCGACTCATCATCAACCCAGAGCTCTGTCGAACCTTTGCCGGTGAGGCGACAAAGGTTCTGTTCGACTCGACAGCGGCGATCGGCACCTCTAGGAGTCTATCAGGGGATGTGAGCATCTATTCCCCGGAGGGCTTCGCCTACAAGGCCATTCAGCTCGAGGGACTCCAGACGCAACCCTTGTTCCACCCGACCGAGTCGAACGATCTAAACATTTTCACCGAGCTTGTGTGGGATATCGATCGACCCGACAGCCAGGAAATCGTCGACAAAATAGATGTTCAGGAGCTCGATGCGGAACTACTGTTTTCCCTCGAGAGGGTGGCGTACTTCTACCTACGATCTTTGGACAAGGCTATTCCTCGTAGTGAGCGCACTAACCTCGAATGGCATTACACCCGCCTTTTTGCGTATGTAGATCACGTCCTCTCCAAAGTGGACCGCGGCGCGAATCGCTTCGCCAAGAAAGAATGGCAGCGCGATACCAATGATGTCATACTCGGTATCTTCAACAGATATCCTGACAACATTGACCTGAGGCTCATGCGCGCTGTGGGTGAGAACATGCCCGCCGTCGTCCGTGGCGAGATCACCATGCTAGAGCCTATGCTCCAAGACAACAAGCTCAACGACTTCTACGTAGTCGCCCATGGCATGCCTCGCTACACTGCATACCTGGCCTCTCTTGCCAGCCAAATTGGCCACAGGTACCCTCATATGCACGTCCTCGAGATTGGTGCCGGCACGGGCGGCGCCACCAAATCGTTCCTCGGAGCGCTTGGCGATAAGTTCTCGACCTACACCTTCACCGACATCTCTGGTGGCTTTTTTGAGAAGGCGAGGCATGTGTTCGCATCGCACAGCTCAAAAATGAACTTCAAGGTGCTTGACATCGAGAAGGATATTGAAGGACAGGGATTCACGGAGGGCTCCTACGATGTCATCATCGCCTCCTTGGTCCTCCATGCTACGCGCGACCTGGCCCAGACTCTTCGCAATGTCCGCCGTTTGCTGAAGCCCGGTGGATACCTGCTGCTTCTCGAGATTACAGAGAACGATCAGATGAGGTTTGGCCTACTCTTTGGTGGCCTCCAGGGCTGGTGGCTCGGCTATGACGATGGGCGGGCCCTGTCCCCTTGCGTTGGCTTGGAGGAGTGGTCGACACTTCTGAAGCTCACCGGCTTCTCGGGCATTGACACGTCAATGCCGCATGATGAAACATTGCCTGTTCCTCTCTCCGTGATTGTGTCTCAGGCGACGGATGACAGGGTTGAGCTCCTGAAGCAGCCTCTACAGCAGCGAGAAACGACAGCAATCGTAGTGCCACAGTTGACAATCATCGGCGGAGCGGCACTGGCAACAAACATCCACCAAATCTTAGGCTCGCGTTGTGGCAGCGTCAAGTTTATCGGATCGTTGAACGTCCTGGGACCAGACGATCTTCCTATCGGAGGCACTGTACTCTGTCTCACCGACATCGAGGAGCCGGTCTTCAAGTCCATGGACCCGGACAAGTTGCGTGGATTCCAAAAAGTCTTCAAGCAATCCACCAGCGTCCTCTGGGTTACTCAGGGAGTTCGCTTTGGAGATCCATTCTCCAGGATGGTCGTCGGGTTCGGCAGGACCATTGTACTAGAGATGCTGCATCTGCGTTTACAATTTCTCGACCTTGACACTACTGCTCCTCCGGATCCTACTGCTATTGCCGAGTCTCTGCTGCGCTTCCAGATGGCAGGAAACTGGGAGAATGACGGCGCGACAAGCTCGCCTTTGCTTCATTCCGTCGAACCCGAATTGTACCTTGACAAGGGCGGCCGTTTTTACATTCCCCGGTTCAAGTTGAACAAGAGGCAGAACGATCGGTACAACTCGGGTCGTCGCAACATCACCAAGCAGATTGCTATCCGGGAAAAGGCCGTCGAGCTGGCCCAGCGTGAAACACACGACGCGTCATGGTACCTCTTGGAGGGCAAGGATACGCCTGAACTAGAGGGAGCCGTAGAGATCGATGTCTTGTATTCAGTCAGTCGGGCAGTGGAGGTGTCGAGAGGCAGCTTTCTGTTCCCTGTTCTTGGAGTAAGACGAGACACCGCAGAGACCGTATTAGCCCTCTCGCCAAAGCAAGCGTCCAGGATAAGAGTTCCGCAGGCTTTTATTCTTCCTGCACAGAACTCGGCAGATTATCTTCAGCTGTTCTATACAGAGCTTCTTGCCCGTGCTGCCATAAGAGATGCCTCGGTGGGAACGCTTGTCATCGCATTGCAGCCGAGTAGCATGCTTAGTCGTGCAGTGGATCGCATTGCCACAGACAAAGGGGCAAGAGTCTTCTATCTAGCGGCTGAACCTGGGTCGGAATGGGACTACATCCATCCCAAGGCCACCAAGGCGGAGATCCAGAACTTGATTACCTCAAAGATCGGAACGGTTCCTCCATCTGCTGTGTTGCTCCTAGACATGGGCGCGGACAGGCCCCTCTCTGCAAGGCTGCTCGAATGCTTGCCGGCAGAGGTTACGCAAGTGAAAGTCGGCACCCTGCTCACTTCCTCCATGGGACGCATTGCACCGGGTCATCTAGAGCAGGACTTTAGGTCTATTCTTGTGGATGTCAAGTATTCTCTGTGGCAAGCTCAGCAAGCAAGCGATACTAGTCAAAGGCGCCAGGAGTTGGAAGTTGTCACCCTGGAGGACTTGACTACCAAGGATCATGTCGGCAGCGACGCATGCATGGTCTCTTGGCCACCTGAACCTAGCACCGTTCCGGTTCAAGTTGAACCTATCGATACCAGGATTAAATTCAGGAACGATAGGACATATTGGCTCGTCGGCCTTACCGGCGGTCTTGGCCTCTCACTCTGCGAGTGGATGGCTAAACAGGGGGCTCGGTATATAGTAATCTCCAGCCGAAACCCTAAGGTAGATAGACGGTGGGTGAACAAGATGGAAATCCGAGGTGTGAATGTTGAAGTTATATCCAAGTACGTACAGTCAAACCCCTAGCTCTCGGACAGAATTCCGCACCTACTTCCGCATTCACTACCTACTAACCTCGCTATTCTAGCAATATCTGCGACCGAGAGTCCGTCCGATCTGTATATAACCAAATCTGCCAGAAGATGCCTCCTATCGCCGGAGTCGCCCAAGGGGCCATGGTTCTCCATGATACCGTGTTCTCCGACCTCGACATGGAACGAGTCGAGAAAGTCACGCAGCCCAAGGTCAACGGAAGTATCTATCTAGAAGAGATATTCCACGATATAAATCTCGACTTTTTCGTCTTCTTCTCATCTATGGCTTGCGTGACTGGCAATCCGGGCCAGTCCGCCTACGCCGCCGCCAACATGTTCATGTCGGGGCTGGCGGCTCAGCGCAGGCACAGAGGCCTCAATGCATCTGTAGTGCATATAGGCGCCATCTTCGGCAACGGTTACGTCACTAGAGAGCTGACCCTAGCGCAGCAGGAATTTTTGCGAAAGGTCGGCAACATGTGGCTCTCAGAGCAGGACTTCCGACAGATCTTTGCTGAGGCAGTCTTTGCCGGTCAACCTGAACACGGAGGATCTCCGGAACTCTCCACCGGCTTGATGATGATAGACAACGGCGATGATTCCAAGAAGAATATCACATGGTTCTATAATCCGATGTTCCAGCACTGCATCAAGGAAAGCCAAGACAGCGAACCTGTTAGCGACGGCCGAAAAGGCCGGGGCATCCCGGTCAAGGCACAGCTTCAGCAAGCAGTCAACGCTGCTGAAGTATACGAGATAATCCATGGTAAAAAACCACTTTGTCATCGCATTCATCTGCATATTGTTACTTACCTATATCGCAGATGCCTTTGCTACCAAATTACGCTTGAGCTTGCAAATTGAAGAAAGTCGGCCCATTCTTGATCTCACGGCGGACACCCTTGGTATCGACTCCCTCTTCGCTGTCGACATTCGGTCGTGGTTCATCAAAGAGCTTCAGCTCGAGATTCCAGTCCTCAAAATTCTAGGTGGAGCAACAGTGGGCGACATCCTCGACACCGCGCAACAGTTGTTGCCCAAGGAATTGACGCCGAATCTGGACCCCAACGACAAGGCCGAAGCGAAGAAACAGAAACCGCAGGTTACCAGCTCAGCCAAAGATAAAGCAGCGGAACAGACCCAAACCGAGATTTCGACAGCCGACGAAAAGGCCAGCGGCCGCAGAGCTGACACGACGAAAGCAGGAACCGTCACACCGCCCTCGGTACAGTGGAAGAGCTTACCTAAGCCCATCGCACCATCACCCATCACTCCCTCCGGAGACTCGGATAACAAGTCGTTGTCCATTTCAAACGGCACGAGAGCCAGTTCCCCAAGCCTCGATACGGCCTACACTGGGAAATCCACTCCCTCCTCGAATACAGGGTCGGAGATCGACACGTATGGGGGCCGATCCCAAGGCTCAGTGTGGTCCATCGACACTGTGGACAGCGAGGCGGCTGTCAGCAGGAAGACCCCAATTGCATTTGCCCAGTCTCGAATCTGGTTCTTGGAAATGTACCTGAAGGATCCGGCTTCTGCGCTTAACATTACTCTGACGATCGATCTCGACGGCTCTCTGGACGTCAACCGGTTTGAGCGAGCAGTGAAGCTTGTCGGGCAACGCCACGAGGCACTGCGAACACGATTCGTCACTGGGGATGACTCCAGCCAGGCCATGCAAGAAGTCCTTCTTGACCCGACGTTGGCTTTAGAGAAACAAGATATCGCCAGCGACGTGGAGGCGGAGCAGATCTATCGCAAGCTCCAGCAGTACAGATACAAGCTGGCGGAGGGAGAGAATATGAGGATCCTGCTTCTCAGGAAATCTTCTAAATCATTCCGCCTTATCATTGGATATCATCACATCAACATGGATGGCATCAGCTTGGAAGTAGTGCTTCGCGAACTGCAAACGGCGTATGACTCGAAGAGACTTCCGAGTCTGAGCAGTATTCTCCAGTATCCGAATTTCGCCGAGCAGCAGCGCCGAGAATTCGAATCTGGAAAGTGGCAAGATGAAATAGCATTCTGGAGGAACGAATTTGGCGGCCGCACGCCGTCTGTTCTTCCACTCCTACCCCTAGCCAAGACCCGGTCGCGCACGGCGCTCACGGCCTACTCGAGCCACACTGCAGAATTCCGCCTGGATCAGGAGGCACTCACTCGCATCCAGTCCACCTGCGACGGGTCAAAGGCTACACCGTTTCAGTTTCACCTCGCCGTCTTCTACACCCTGTTGTTCCGGCTGGTGGACGTGGAGGATATCTGTATTGGTATCAGCTCTGCAAACAGGCAAGACACCGCGATGATGCAGAGTGTCGGCATGTACTTGAATCTCTTGCCCCTTCTTCTCAAGTCTCAACCCAACGAAACCTTTGCCAGTACTTTGAAACGCATACGCAGCAAGGCAATGGCCGCATTCGCTCACTCCAAGGTTCCCTTCGATGTCATCGTGAACGAGCTTGGTGGCCCGCGCGCAACCACCCACAGCCCGCTGTTCCAGGTCTTGGTCAACTACCGACCGGGTACATCAGAGAGGAGAAATTTCTGTGGCTGCCGCAGCGAAGTGATATCGTTCGAGCAGGGACAGGCGGCGTACGATCTCAGCCTGGACATCATCGAGAACCCCGGAGGAGAGTGCCGTGTCATCATGGCGGGTCAGTCGGCGCTGTTCGAGCCACAAGATATGCAGATGTTGAAAGACATGTACAAACGTTTGCTGGCCGCGTTTTCTCGCAACCCAGCTCTGCGGTTGACCACTCCATCACTCTACGATCCAGAAGATGTGAAGAACGCGCTTAAACTTGGACGAGGTAGGTCAAGGATGGTGCTTGCTTCTTTTTAAAGCTACTAAAGTATATTTGAGCAGGTCCCTTACACGAGCACCAGTGGCCTGAGACCCTGGTTCATCGCATTGACACGATGGTCGAGCGACATGGCAGCAGGCCAGCTGTTGTAGACGGCTGCGGAAACTCGCTAACTTACTCGCACCTGGCGAGAAGAGTAGGTACCCTCGCCGCATCGATGCATCGCATTGGAAGTGGGAGCCGAGTCGGTGTCTACGTTGACGCTGGAGCAGACTGGGTCTGCTCCCTCCTAGCCATTCTGCGCCGCGATGCAGTATACGTGCCACTCGACGCTGCGTCCGGATCTGAGCGACTGTTCGCTATCCTCCAGGACAGCAAACCAGACTTGTTGCTTGTTGACAACTCCACCGAGAAGGATGCAATGAGTCGGTTCGTGCCGCTGCTGGCAGCAGATCAGATCCTCAACGTCGACCATGTTTCGACGACCGCCGCTGACACCTTTAACAACGCGGCCAAACCGGATTCGGTCGCCGCACTCATGTATACCAGTGGTTCGACAGGAGTTCCTAAAGGAATCATAATGAAACACGCGTCTTTCCGGAACAACATCGAAATCATGACGGAGAAGCTGGGCTATCGTGAGGGCCAAGATGTTACACTACAGCAGAGCTCATTTAACTTCGATATGTCGCTCTGCCAAATATTCCTAGCGCTGTCAAATGGTGGAACGCTCCACGTTGTACCGAAGCATCTCCGAGCAGACCCTGTGGCCATCTCGTCCATCATCGCGAGCCATGGTATCACTTTCACGACGTCGACCCCTTCCGAGCTCATCAGCTGGATCCGCTACGGTAACATCGACGAACTGCGCAAGTCAAATTGGAGAACCGTTCAAAGCGGTGGCGAGCCGGTCAGGGACAGTCTTCAAATTGCTTTTCAGGAGATGAACAAGCCAGGATTGCGCCTGGTGGATTGCTACGGTCCGACCGAGATCACGTTCTGCTGCCACAGCAGGGAAGTGGACTACCAAGCGGGAGGCACCAGTTCGAATACGGGACTCGAGGTCTTGCCCAACTACTCTACCTACATCGTAGATGCTAGCATGAAAGCTGTACCCGTTGGCATGCCTGGAGAGATTCTCATCGGAGGAGCTGGCGTCGTCGCTGGCTACCTGCACACTGAGCTTAACACCCGGGGTTTTGCACAAGATAGCTTCGCCTCTCCCGAATTCCACAAGCAAGGCTGGACACAGCTACATCGGACGGGCGATTTTGGGCGCATCAGCAAGGCCAATGGGCGTCTGTTCCTTGAGGGACGCATCATGGACGACACGCAGGTGAAGCTCCGGGGGCTTCGGATCGATCTACGAGAGGTAGAGTCTGCCATCATCCACGCCGCCAAGGGAAGCATCGTCGATTGTGCCGTGAGTGTCCGGCAATCTGAGACCACAACAGCCGAGTACTTAGTCGCCTTCGCCACCACTGCCTCTGCCGCCAGCATGGAGAATCTCGACCAGATCGTCCACCATCTCCCCTTGCCACAGTATATGCGGCCGGCAGCACTGGTTCGCTTGGAAAAGATGCCCACGAATGCCTCAGGCAAGGTTGACCGATATGCTCTCAAGTCTATTCCACTTCCCCAAACGCGCGAAAACAACGCACTGGGACCTCAGTGTTCTGGCAGCGAGATTTTGAGTAGCACCGAGTCGCGTCTAAAGCAATTATGGGAGAGCGTCCTCTCTAAGGAGATCGTGTCCCAACATCAAATTACCACTACGTCCGATTTCTTCCATGTTGGCGGCAGCTCAATGCTTCTCATTAGTCTGCGAGCAGACATTCAAAATACTTTCAACGTGGTGGTCTCGCTCTTCCAGCTTTTCGACGCTAGCACCCTTGGAAGTATGGCAACTCTCATCAATGACCTTTCAAATAATGATAGTGGTGAATTTGCGCAAGAACAAAGTGGCGAGGTCGAGATCAACTGGGAGAGCGAGACTGCTGTCTCAGCAGCTTTGCTGCACGTGCCGGTAAATAAGCAATTCTTTACGAATCCGGAAGTCGTTGTGCTTACCGGCTCGACTGGCTTCCTCGGCCAGGCAATCCTTACGCGCCTCTTAGACGACGGAATCGTTAAGAAGATACACTGCCTTGCTGTCCGCCATGATATTCCGCTATTCAACTCATCAAAGGTTGTTGTTCACCGCGGAGATCTGGGGCTACCAGGATTTGGCCTATCCGAGGAGAAACTTTCCGAAATCTTTTCCGAGGCTCATGCTATCATTCACAATGGCACAGATGTGTCCTTCGTTAAGTCCTACCACAGCCTCAAGCCCGCCAATGTCGAGGCTACTAAGGAACTCGTTCGCCTGAGTCTACCCCATCAGACATCGTTTCACTACATCTCCACGGCCGCTGTTGCAAATTTGACTGGTCAAGACAGTTGGGAGCAGCGGTCTGTTGGCGGATTTATGCCGCATGCTAGAGTCGACGGATATCTAGCGACGAAATGGGTTTCAGAGCGGTACCTAGAGAAGGTCAACGACCAGTGCGAGCTGCCGATCTGGATCCACCGCCCCTCCTCCATAACTGGCCCAGGGGCGCCTGCTACCGATCTCATGGAAAATCTCCTCCACTTTTCGCGGAAGATCGCAGCTATTCCAAACACGAGTTCGTGGCGCGGGTGGTTAGACTTCATCTCCGTGGACCGCGCCGCGATGCAGATCGTCGACGAGGTGTACGAGGACTACTCGTGGCCCGGCCATGTCAAATACTTGTACGAGTCGGGTGAGAAGGTGGTTTCACTCTCTGACATCAAGGGTTTGCTGGAGAGGGAGAATGAGTCGATCATTGAAACAGTCTCGATGGAAGAATGGGTAAGGAGGGCAGGCGAGGAAGGCTTGAACCCGTTGTTAGGAGAGTATCTGAAGCGTGCTTCTGACACTCCACTTGTCTTCCCCAGGCTGGTGCGACACGATAGCTTCTTCTAGACTACGGCGTCGACTTAGAGGATGTTGGACTGCAAAATATGTCCCATATTAGTGGCAGAGCACATAAAAAAGGTTCCCTCAAGTTCCTTAGAGTTTTCTTCATGGCGTCCAGGAAGAACTAAGGGATAATGAAATTCACGAGCCTGCAATGGACAACCACCAAGTCTCTACATGCTTTATCAGTGTCACAGTTTATACTTCAGACGCTAATTTTCTTTATTTTCTCTTCAAGTAGTTTATTTAGTCAATCGATGCATTCTGGCTGTACACATCGCTGCGAGGACCGTAAAACCTATTCCAATATCTTACTAAGTGTTTTCAGAATACAACTTACCGGGCTCCGATCTGAGCTATACCTCGAGGACTCGAACAGCCGGACGAATTGACGTCGTAACCGTCTGGTAGGGAGATACCACAACGTACATGACAGTGAAACGGGCGGCCCCACGGATGAGTCATACGATATGCAAAGATTCCTAGACGGGATTACAGACGATACGGATGGGCTCATAAGGAAAGAAACCCTTAAATTCTTTGCTAATAGGATAGGTTACAAGGCGCATGACATCATGTTAACGCCTGCACAGGACATCGATATTAGCATTAACTTTTCTAACATGGGCCTTGACTCGCTCATGGCGACTGAGCTTAGGTGGTGGATACGGCAGAGACTTGGACTTGACATAAGCATTTTAGAAATCAAGGAGGCCAGGTTGGCTATATTAGCTTTCAGGGATTGTTTTAGTAGGGCTTAGAGGCGAATTTACAAAGAACAATGAGCAGGGTTAATTTAGGAATCCGGAGGTTCGCTCCAGGGAAAGTGGGTCCGCCCCTATTCGAGGTAGCAAAAGGGGTTACGCAGCTTTTTATATCCTTTAATATCCTTTTATACCTTTCTATTATTCACCCTTTAATTAATACTGGAAATAATAAATTAATAAGTAAATACTTGGCTTAATAAGCTGAATATAACTAATAAGCTGAATATAACTATACAACTGATGTCCCTTATATCTGACAGTACGGGTGCGAAAAAGCTGCCTATTTAGCGGAATATAATAACACAACTGATGCCCCCTATATCCGACATAGCCTATAAGGCATGGTCAACTGGGCCAGCTCCACATAATCCATTTAACTATTCTGGGGTAGGTGGACTGTCAAATTAGGCTTAAAGGCACTGGTCTGAATCCCTGCTGCCCATTTTAACTTATCGATTTTGACCCCGTCAAGTCACACAGCACATCACATTGGCCAGACGATCACATCCTAGACAGTTTTCCCGAAGGCTTTATGGCCCGATTCGATATCAATGTGTCGGTGCTCCAAGGACCCACGCCGAGTCCGACAGTCCAAATCCGAGTCCGATAGTCTAAGTCCGAGTCCGACAGTCCATATCCGAGTCCGACAATCCAAATCCGAGTCCGAAGAATTCCAGCAACTACACAATATCCAACCCGATAAATTCAAATCCCTTTCAATTCTGCTGATGTGTCTAGCTGCGGATTAGAGCATCACACCCGAGACATTGACGAAAAAAAGCTTAGTATCTCAGAACTCCCCGGCATTATGAGCTACTGCATCATCGTGCATTACCAAGCTAACGACACGTGTCGCGACAAAATATAGACTGATTTGCCCCACGCTTATAAGGTACAAAGTCCTCTATCCATATTCGTACAGCCACTGGCTACATTTTTTTCCTTCATTTGCGCTCGAACGAACGGTGAAACTGATTCTGCAAGTCAAAATGTCGTCGTGGGATCATAGGAAGCATATGCCAAACCTGCAAGGGAGAATCGCCTTCGTAACAGGCGGCAAGTGAGTACTTTGCATGGGAGAGGAGGCTGCAACATCATCGATGGATCAATTCCACTGACCTTGACATGTAGCGGAGGTATTGGCTACCAGACCGTGGTCTTCCTTGCGAAGGCTGGTGCAAAAGTGTATTTTGGGGCTCGCTCCACCGAAAAAGCTGAGGCAGCATGCAAGAAAATTTACCAAGAGAACCCCAGTGTGCGGCAGGGGCAGATCACATGGCTGCATATGGATATGGCCTGCACAAAGAGCATCCTGGTTGCTTGTGACAAGCTCCGCAACATGGAGTCGAGGCTACATCTTCTTATCAACAATGCCGCCCACGAAGGAACAGACCCGTCCAAACTGGCTGATTCGGGGGCTCAGGTCACTATGCAGACAAAGTAAGGCACCATTGGCTTATTTTGGTCTCGATTCTCGCTAACTTTGATGAGCCATGTCGGCGTTTTTGCTCTCACACAACAACTTCAGCCATTACTTAGAGCTGCTACTCTGGAGAAAGACTCCGACGTTCGTATTGTTATGGTGTGTATTGCAATGCCGTTCTCCGTCCTCTACCGGGAATCAACGGCATCGGGCCGATTGATATGCAAAACTGAAAGCTGATGCGCGCAACATGCTCAAAATAGGTGAGCTCAGATGCTCCTTCTTTTTCTCACCCTGAAGAGTACCGTCCGGACTTCTCCAACCCTCATGGTGGAGACTTTGTGTACCCAAGCGGCCAGTCGCTGGCTCAGGATAATGGCTTCATGGCTTGCATGAAGAGATATAGCGTGTCCAAAATGGCCTTGAATTTGCAGGCTTCAGAGCTGCAAGCTCATTATGACAAGGAGGGTGTGCCTATACTCGTTATATCCGTTTGTCCTGGGACGGTATGGACACCCGGCACCAGGCGCGCTGTGCCATGGTATCTCTATCCGATCTTTTGGCTCAAGAGTTTCAGTGAGATTATGGGCCCTAAGCCGATACTGTTCGCTGCAGTGTCTCGTGAGGTTCGGGAACAAGAAAGGTACTTCAAGGGGCAGTTCATCAATAGGAGCCATATGGTAATCAAGGGTCACCCGGCCACGCACAGTGCTGTGCTAGCAAAGCAACTATGGTTGTCGACCGAAGAACTTGTCAGTGAATTCAAGCAAATCAAAGGGATGACGGAATCTCCTAAGGCTACCTAAATAGTACCCTAGCAACTGGATTTCTATATTACCTGGCATCATGACTTCCCCTCGCTGCGGTTAATATACCCTCAGCAAACTAAAAGAGAGCATTAAATTTTCTTACAAGCTATTTCTTTACGAGACCGAATAATGAAAGATTGCTACAGCGGCAACTAAAAAAGATTAAAAACTAATTCAGTCGCTAATCGATGTCTGTTAAATATACCCACAAGTTAAAGGCGTCGGTCGCTAGATGTTCTAGGAATCCGGTGTTATGCGAAGGATAAAAGTGGGTCCTAGCCCCTATGCGGGGGCTAAATCTAGGACTTTATTTACGCGTTCTTTTATACGTTATTATTTTAAATTAAAAAGTAAATAAAATGCTTATATATAATTATTATGACAGCAGCCACGGCAGCCACCAGGATCAAACCGTGAGGCTGGCAACCGTCATATGGAGCTAACAGCTGCTACATGAACTAGCCACCTGCCATACAGAGAGTGGGGATATTTGTAGATCTTTACGCACTTTACGGCTTTACGTTTTTTTCCTTCTTTTTTTCAGCTTAAAATCTTCGTTTATAGCGCCAATAAACTAGCTATCATATTATATTAATGCTGGCCGTAATATTATTCTAAGCTTATTCGTTTCTTTATTGGCCCAGTAATTAATAAATAAGGTATTATATCTTTTTTACGTTAATACGTAACGACGAAAAATAATACGTTTTAAATTAAACCTAAAACCAAGACCTAAATTAATTAATATTAAAACTAAATATTTATTAAGAAAGATTATTTATTAACCAATTAATATTTAAAACGATATAAATTAATTAAAAATAAAATCGAAAATATAAAAAATAATAAATATATTAAAAAAACGGTAAAAAACGACGTACCGAAAAACGAAAACGAATTTTTAAAAACAAAAAATTTATTAAATTAAAATTAAAACCATAATTACTTAAAAATTGATCCCGATAAATAATTAATCGACGAAATAATTAATAATAATTAAAACGTTTAAAAAAAACTTTAAAAATTCCGTAACGAAATCGTTTATTTTTAGGTTAAATAAAGTTATTATTTTTATATTTTTTCTGATAACGTTAGTCGCTTTTATCGGAAAAATATAATTAATAATATTTTCGGTAATATTAATACGTTTCGCCTTATCGGTATAATAATATAACCCGTTTTCCGTAAGTTTATAAAAAATAATAATATAAATTTTAATTATAATCGAAAAAAAAATTAATGTTAACGATTTAATGAAATTTAACGGTAATAAAACCAAATTTAACGCTTAAATTTATAAAGTTATAAATAAGTTTAAAATAAACGAACCGATTTTTCGGAACGAAAAAATTCGTATAATTTATTTAATAAGCTTTTTTTTAAAAAAAAGGCCAAATAAATAATTAAAATTCGTTACCGGTTAATTATACGATTTTTTTAACGTAACCGAAATAATTTAAATATTGAAATTATCGTATTATAACCGGAATTAAATGTCCGTTATTAAAAAATATTTACGATTTTATTTTTAAATTTAACGTTTTCGTTTAAAAGGTTAAAATTAGCGAAAATAATTAAAAATATATTTTTTTAATTTTTAATTTATACCTTTTTAAAAATAATCGTAATTTTAACGTTATTTAAATTTTTTTTATAATTATATTATTATAACTATTTATAATAATTAATTCGTTTATAAAAAACATTAATAAAAACGTAAATTTTAATTATATAATTTTAATAATAATAAACCGAAAAATAAAAATAAAAAATTCTGTTTAAAAAATAATTCAGGGAAGTCGAAAATTTCGGGTAATATCGGTAAGTTTTTATCGGAAATCGAAATTTTTTTTATTAAAAACCCGGTACGTATTTTAATTACGGCAAAATAGGATATAAAGTTAACGACTGCCTTAATAAAAAAAGGTCGTTACGGTAAAAACGGTAAAATATTTATTTAATTTTAATAAATCGGAAAAAAATAAAACTGTCGGAAAATTCCTTAATAATTTTTTTATATTAATAATAAAAAAAATAAATAACTTTAAAAATTATAAAACTTTTATTAAAATTACGTACATTTAAATAAATAAAATTAATTTACGTATTATCGTTTTTTATAATACCGGAATATAAATCCGATTTTTTGTTATTTTTTTTTCATAAACGAAAAATTAATTTAATTATAAGATTACCGGAAATAACTTACCGGCTAAATAAAAGCTTAAATAATTATAATATTCGAAATTAACGGATAACGTTTTTCTGATTAAAGTTTTTAAATTATAAATACCTAATACGATATTTTTATTAATGTTAATTAAATAAAAAAAATATAATTTATTATTAAATTATAAAAATAAAAATATTATTTAATTTAACGATTTTCCAGTTTTGGTTAAACTTTTACCGGTAATTAAATTTTTAACCCGATATTTATTAAACGGATACGTTAATTTTAAAGTTTAAAAAGACGTTAATTACCGTAATCGTATTATGGAAAAGGTTAATAAAAAATATTAAATCTTTTAACGTTTATGAAAAAAACCCGAAATAACCTTATTTTAATATCCGTATTTATTATTTTATCGGATATATTAAATAAAAGAAAAGATATACCGGACGTACGTAATATTAAGCCGATTATTTCCGTTATAAAGATTATTAAAAATAACGTAATTATCGCCTTATTAACGAATAAGTTAAAAATTAATTTTTATACGGAATAATAAAATAAATTTCCGTTATTTTAAAATTTTTATTTTTTAAAAAATAACGAATCGAATATTATAACGTTAGCCGCTTTATAAAAATAAAAAATATATAACGGTTAAAAAAAATTTTTCCCCGAAAATAAAAATTTAAAATATGTAAACCGAATTTAGGAACTTTTATTAAAACCTTTCGTTTATTTAAAAAGAATTTTTTCGAAAAAAGAAGTTAATATTTTTCTAGATTTCCGACCCGGTTATAACGTAATTTTAAAATTCGACCGGCCGATATTCGCCTCTAAACCTTTAACTTACCGGACGTCCGTTTAATATTTTCTGTTAGAAAAAAAAGTAGTAAATAAATTATTAAAAATAGATTTTATCGAATTATATATATAAAAAAATGCCGCTTTAATTTTATTAATTTTAAAATTATATTTATCGGAATACCGGTTTTATATTAATTACCGTTATAAGAATTAATATTTAAAAAATCGTTTTATTTTAACCTTTTTATTTAACGGTATTATATTTAATTATCGAAATATTAAAGGTTTTATTAAGATTAATATTATTTAGGCGTTTTATAAATGTTTTATCGTTATTAAATCGGAATATTTAATAATATTTAAGATCCGTTAAAAAACGTTTTAATAAAAAATATTTTTATTCGGATTAAAAATAAGTTTTATTTGGTAATAATCGTTTATTAATACCTAATTACATAAAGTTTTTCATTATTACGTAAGCGTTTATACCGATAATGTATTAATATATTCCGGTTCTAAAATAATATTAAAAATATTATTAAAAAATTATTTACCGGTTATATCAAGTTAATCTTTAAGGAAATATTAAAAAGTTCCGGTTTAATATAAAAAAAAATTATTTCGGTATTATTATGGAAATAAATATAGGTATTTTTATTAATTTAATTAAAATTAAGGTAATTTAAAAATACAAATTCGAAAATTTTAATAATTATATTATAATCCGTTTATTTATAAGATTTTATAATTACGTACGAATATTTTATTATTATGAAAACGGTATAACCGAATTATTAAACCGTTTATTAAAAAAAAAGTTTTTTTATAATAAAATCCGAATAAAAACGGGCTTTCGAAAAAATAAAACGGTTCGTTTACAAAACCTTAAATTTTTTTTCGATATAATTAATTAATTAAAATAAAAACGGACGTATTCCATAACGTAATTAAAGGTATTATTTAATAATAATAAAAATATAACGAATGGAAATCCGTAAAATATTTTTCGAATATTATAATTTTAATAAAAGGAACGTATTTTATTTAAAACCGAAAATTATTCGTTATAGTCCAAATTTTCGAGTATCATTATTTTAAATTTTGGGGATAAACGTTTTTATTATAATTAATTATTAAACCTTATTATATTTTATAAATAAACGCGTTTTTTATGCGTGAAATTTAATAAACCGATTTTTTTAAATTTCGATATTACCTTTTAATATCGATCTAGTAAAAAAAAATATTATTATAGGTGTTTTATTACGAAAAACGGTCGATTTATTTATTATTAAGGCCCGAAAAAAAAAGAATTAAGTTTTAATTTTATCAAAATAATTAAATTTTGTTATCGTTATTATTAATAAAATACCGATTGGGATATAAATTAAGGATATTTTATAAGGTACTGATTTGGTCGATTTTATCCGTCGCGAAAATAAGGCATAAAATTTAAGTAAAAAAAAAATTAACGGCCGTATTTTTTTCCGTATTATATTCATTTACGAAATTTACGTATTTAAAATATTCGTATATTTTGGTTAAAATAAAGTAATTAAAATATTAATACGGAAATATATTTGGTTCCGGTTTAAGTAAAATATTCGATAATATATCCGGAATTTTACGATTATCGTCGGAATAAAACGTTTCGAAATAATATTCCAGGGGCTTTTTTTTTATTCCGAATAATATTTAAAATTACGTTATCGTCGACGGAAAAGATATACCGAAAAATTATTATAATTATAATTATATATAAACGTTTATTAATAAATTTAATAAAATTATAATAACCTTATTAGGTAAAAAAAATTAATACTGCCGAAATTTTAGTTAACCGATATTATTAATATTTATATCGTTTTTTTAAAATATTCGTTGTTTAAATTAAGGATAATATAAAACAATTTTTTTTTTAATTTTTAATTAAATTAAACGAATTTACCGATATAAAATATCGTTATGAAAATATTTTATATCCATAAATTTAAAAATTAAATTAAGGTTTACGTTTTTATATTAATGAATATTAAAATAATTAAAATATACATAGATCGGTATTAAACTTCGTATATAATTTATTATAATATTTATTAATTAATATAACCTTATTAAAAATTATGTTAAATAAAAATATCTGAAATTTATTTTTATTAAATTTGGATGTAATAAAAACAAAAACCGAATTAATTTAATAAATATTAATAATTATTAAACGAATTAAAAATATTTAAACGTTTATAAAAAAAACCGCATTAAAAACGTAAAAACGTTAAAAGGCATAAGTAAAAAAAAATATTACTTAACCGATATTAAGGTTAATAATAAAAACTTTTTCCAAAAAAATATTTTACGACGTAAGTATTAATTATTTATTTAAATTTATAATAAATAAAACCTTTTAAAGTTTTAAAAAAACGTAAATATAATTTATTTTTAATTTATTATTAAGTTATAAAATAACTAACTTATTTTATGCCGATCGGTTACGTAATATTAATAATAATTTATTATTTAAAACATTAAAGATAAATTAAAATTCGAAATAAAATAAATCGAATAATTAAAATTTAACGGATATTATAAAAAGTTATAATATTAAATTAAATAAAAAAATTACGATCCCGATAAAATATAATATTCCGTAACTAATTTCAAAAATATTCCGATCATAATAAAACAGTTCTATACGGAATATCTTAAAATATTTAAATTACCGGTCCGTTTATAAAAATAAATATGTATAACGGTTGCCGATAAAATTAACGAAAACTATCCCGATAATAATAAGGCCGCGAAAATAAGAACCGGATTAATAAGGAAAAAACGGTACTTATAACTGATAAAAATTTACATACTTTTTTTGATCGTATATAAGTTTTTAGAGGGGGTAATATAACGGCAGTTACGGCAGCTACCAGGATTAAACCGTAAGGTTGGCAACCGTTATATGGAGCTGATAGCTGCCATATGAACTAGCTACCTGCCATATAAAGAATGGGGATATTTGTAGATCTTTACGTACTTTGCGGCTTTGAGTTTCTTTCCTTTTTTTTTAGCTTAGAATTTTCGTTTATAGCGCCAATAAACTAGCTACTATGTTATATTAATGCTGGCCGTAATAATTATTTATTAATAAATATACTTTTAATATCTTTAACATTATTATAAAAAGTTTATAGCTTTAATATAATAAATATATATTTACGATATATTATAAAAGTTTTAATTTTTTAATGTAACCTTATTACTTTTTTAAGGTATTCTTATTTTCTACTATATTATCGATTAAAGGTTATAAGTTTCGTTAAATAATTTTCGTACAAAATAAACATAATATATAATAACTAACTGGCTTGTTTAACTATTAAACCTAAATCATACGGTTTACGTTAAGATAATATTATAAAAGTTTAAGTAGTAAACTAAATATATAATTACGATTAATAGTGGTGGATGTTAGGGGTTATTTAAGTAACTGGGTTATATTATGGGCTATTATTATTTAGATTGTGGGGGAATAATAAACGTATATATATATTACTTTTAATTTAAGGTATTTAAACGGCTTAAACCTTTAAACTTTTTAAAACTTTTAAACTTATCGTAAATTTCAGGGGCTCAAATCGCTAAACTTTTTAAGTTTTTTAAGCTAGTTACGTAACCTGAGACTTACGTTGGAAATATGTCCCATATTTTCTAACCTTTTGTTAATAGGCTGAACTTTTAAGTTATAATAAGATTTTTCTCTTTAAAATCTTTGCTTAAAAATTAATTTTATTTTTCGTATTTATTTAATAAGTAACTTCCTTTGTTAGTTATTATTTTAGGTTATTTTGATCGTTATATTTAATCGTATTAAACAGTAAAAATCTTTTAAGTATAATAACGTTTTAATTTAATCGAAAAGGATTAACCGCTTTAATTTTATTATCTTTCTTTATATTTCGTTTTTTTGCTATAAATTTAAAAAAGAAGTTTGTAATATTTATCCCGCCTTAAGGACATATTTTCGTTATATCGAATATGGTAATTTATATAAGTTATTATAACGAACCTGTTATACATCTACCTGGAGGTATAAGCAGTATCCGAAATGGGGGTCTTGATTTGCAGGTAATAATAGCACAATAAATAAGGTATTCGTTAAAAAGGTTTACGGACTTTTCCCTTAATCGGAAAATAATGCCTTTAATTAAAATTTTAGATTAATAACTAAAAAACGAAATTAAATAAATATTATTCATAAAGGAAATTAATTATTATACATCTATTGCGAACTTAATAAATATACTTAGAATTTATATAATTTATATAATCTGGCAAATTATTTAAATTATTTAAATTACTTAAATTTGGCGGAAAAAGTCAAATTTCTTTCTTTCCGAAATTTAGCTACTTAAAGCTTACGTTAAGTTTTAAGAATAGGCTTTTTTAAAGATGAAAACTGTTATTTTTATATTATAATATTATTTCCCTTTTCCAAAAATCTTTATCCTAAAGATAAAACCCGTAAATATTTTTTTAGTCTTAATAAAAAGATTTTTTAAGTTCCTTTCGGTTAACTTTATTAAAACAAGTCACGTTTAAAAGGAAAAGGGGGAAAAAAACCGCGTTTATATTAATACGAATTTCGTATTAATCGCGTAAAAAAATTCAAAAATTTAGCTTTAAAATTATTCTTTATTCCATTACTTAATTTAAAGAAACCGAATACTTTTACGTAATAAATATACTAAATTATAACTATTATATTCGTTATTAACGTTTGGTATATAACGTATTAAAAATAAACTTTTTAGCAAAAATTTAAAAAATACAATCGTTTATAAGAAAATTAACGTAAGCTTAAAAATATTTTAATCACTTTTTTAAATCGATTCAAACGATTACGTTTTTAATAAAACATTTTTTAAACAAAAGCCATTAGTATTTTAAAGGAAAAATATAAACAGAATTAATAAAAAAAAAGTAAAAAAAGGTAAAAAAAAATAACGTGACATAAAAGCGGAGTAAACGCAATTTGCTTTTAAAATAAATGCTATAATAAAAAGGTTTACTTTCTTTTATTAAAACGCCATAAGCCTGGACCTAATTAAAAGGCCGTTATCGCCTACAACGTTAGCCGCATTAAGGATCGCCGGTTAGGGTTCTGCTAGTAAAACTTCTTAATCAGGTCCATCGTATTCGTTAGGTATTCAAATAATTTTTATATATTATCTTCAAGTAAGTAATTTATTTATTTAATTAAATACTGGATTTTATTTTTACTTGTTTTAAAGTCTAATATTTTTTCGATTTCGTATTCGTTATCGTTCTTTTCGATTTCGAAGTTTTTTTAAGCAAAACATCCTTTAAAGCTAGTTTTAATAAGAAAATATGGAATATAAAGTATATTTTTATAATTTTAGATAACGATAGTTTATAGTTAATTTTTGAAATAATTTCTTTAATCTTAAATAAGCCAAGCTCTTTAAAATTAAAATTATCGTTATATTAAAGGTTACAGGTTGTATGGAATAGATGACGGATAAATGGTGATAAATAACGGTATTTAACTTATGGTTCTTTACGTGTTACGAATAGCTATACATTAGATACGTATAACTGTGTAAAGGTATAAGTTTGATTTTTTAAGCTATCAGAACTTACTAGGAGCGTGTAGGTATATATTGTCGAGAATCCCGTTAAGTAAGCCCGGATTATTAAAATCTTTAACAGATTTCCTTTTTACGCCTAAAAGTAACCGTATAACGTACGAATTTATATCCTTAATATTACTAAATTAAGTTATATTAATTATGTTAAAAATATTTTAACGTAAATTTTTCGAACCTTATATATGTAAATTTAAACCTAAATTTTATAATCCTTAATTATAAATGCTAATATATATTACTTATATTTTATATAAAATGTTTTAACGAATTTTAAGAAATTTTTATTATTTAGTCGGTAAGTTACCTTTTTTTTTAACGTTTTTAAGAATATTTTTAATAGTATTAAATCGTTATTAAATGTTGGCCAAATCGGCGGTTACGCTAGAGAGAATTTTTTAGCGGCTTTAAGGGCCGCGTTAACCTTATTTTCGACTATTTTAATAACCTTTTCGATTTTATTATTAATTTAGTTTTCGATAACCTAAAAGTTAACGCCTATATTAGCAGGGATAACGTTACCGCCGCTAAGGGCACTTTTTTTTTCCAGTTTCTATTTATCCTTCCGTATATCTTTTTATAATATAAATATGGCGGAATAAAAAACGCCTTTATTGCTAACCTAAATATTGCCTTTTTTTATTATAAAAATAATTTGATACAGGTTAAATTATTCCCTTTTTATAAAATAATTACCGATGCTGCCGTTTAAATAACCCTTTAAGTCGTAATATTTAATAGCTAAGATGGTAACCTTAATTAATATTTTACCGTTATATACTTTTTTACGTTTTTAAAATATATGTGCGCGTTTTATATTATTTTTAATGGTAAACTTTTTAATTTCTTTAAATATTTTAATTATTAATCTAATATTATAACCGTATTTTTTACGAATTCGGATAAGGTAAACTTTTAATCCGTCCTGGATATCGGTTTTATCGTTATCGTTATTATTATTATTAAAAAATTTGTAATGATAAAAGTTAATTTATATTTTATTTTTTTAAATAAAAGGTTCGATTTAATTAACGAAAGGCGTTTTTTACCGTCCTGTTTTAATTGCTTAATTATTATTAATACTTTATTTAATACGATTATTTTTCGGGCCGGTAAAATTAAGCGATAAGTAATTAAATTAATAGATTTACGTTAAACGTTACTTTTAATAAAATTATTAATAAAAATAACTTGTTTAACGTTTATTATTATTATTATTATTATTATTATTATTATTATTATTATTATTATTATTATTATTATTATTATTATTATTATTATTATTATCTTTTTCGTTATTTATACCGTTATTTATGTTATTATTTGCGTTATTTTAACCGGTTCCTTTATTTCCATGGTTATTAATAATTATAAATACCGATTTTCGGATAAACCGGCCGATATCTTTTAGCAAATTTAATATTTTTTTCGTTTAAAAAGGCTATTCGGTTGGCTTATTTAACGATAAGGTTTTTGTTAAGGTTTTTAAATAAATTATCGGTAATATTTTGGGAATTATAAACGTTTATATCGTTATTTTGAACGATATTTTCGTTAAAGGTAATTACTTTTTTAATAATTAATATTTTAATAATAATTTCGTTTTGGGTTTTAATTTGGTTATTATATTTATCGAAGGAATTAATTTATTTGGTAAATTTAATAAGTTCGTTGTAATTCTTTTTTAAAGTTATTTATAATTTACTTTTCGTTAACGTTATTATCGAATAAATTATTACCTGCCGAAAAGGTAATAAATAACGGCTTATTAAAGTAACTACTTTATTCGTTTTCTTAAACGTTAAAATATTCGAAGTTAAATACGGTTTCGTTAACGGTTTTATCGTTTACCATAACGGAATTTTTATCGGATTATTCGTTTTAAGGTAATAAATTAAACGGACTTTTTATTAAAGAAAACGGAAAAAACGAAAAGGGTTACGGATTAGGAAAATTTAATAGTAAGAAAAAAGGAAAAAAGAAACGGTAAAAATTTCCTTTTATATAAGTATATATTTTTAAAAATAATAATATTTACTTTTTAAATAACGTAAAATTTCTTAAAGAAAATATAAATAATTAAGAACTATATAAAACATATAACGTAAAGTTAATTCAGGAATATAGAAAATTTAAATATATAAATATATAAATATAAAGAAATATATTAAAAAATGTAATAACGAATATAAAAAGATATTTAATAAATATAACGAAATAAATATAAAAGCATAACGAATATAATAAATTTTTTTTCTATTAAATCTTACCTTTTTATATAAATAAAAAATACGAATATATATTTGTTATCTAATATTTTAATATTATTAAAACGCATTAAAACCTTTTTCTGGTACTTTATCTGTTAATTAATCTGATATTTCGTTTTATACTTATTAATTATTTCGTTAATTATTATAAGTAAGCTTTTTAAAAAAGTTTATTTGTTATTTTTAATTATATAATTTGTTTATTTAACGAAATACGTAATTAAAAGGTTTTTTTATATTAACGAATCCGGTAATTTATAATGGCCTTAATTTCTTACTTTTATTTGTCGCTATTTATAATTACCAGGCCGAATTTAACGGTTTTCCATCTGGATAAAACCTTTTTTTGTTTTAGTTTATACAACTATATTACGGAAACGATAAGGTAAATTTTTTATCCGGTAAAAAAAAATTATTTTATAAATATATTTTTTTATCCGTTTAAAAGTTTTAAACGGATTAATCCGGATCAAAAATTATTTCCGTTTAAGTTAACCAGGTAAATAATATTTTTAATATGGCTTAAAATATACGGTTTTATTTTCATTAAATTTTATCAGAATATAACGGTTATTATATTTTTTTCGTAAGTATATTAACTAAGTCGGTTAATTATATAACTTTTTTAATATAACTTTTCTTATAATATTTATTACGTTTTCCGAAATTACCGTTTTTTTTATTTAATATATTTAATATTAACCTGGATTAAAAATTACATATTAAGTCGTTTAAAAATCCTTTTATTATAATTATTAAAAAGTTATTTAAATAATATTATAAAGCAAATATTATATTTGTTAATAAAATATTAAAAGTTGTAATTATATGGCAACATATAGCAATTTTAACGGTTTTATTCTTCCTTTTGGATAATCCGTTAATTTACGGATAATACGTAATAAAAAAAACAACTTAATTCTTAAAACGTTAAAAATTTCGCCTTATAAAAAAAAAGTAAACTTAAGGTTCTTATTATTAATTATCGTCGTTAATAATCTCTAATCGCAAAATTATAATATCTTTAACATTATCGTCGTTTAATCCTTAACTATATATCGTATATTACTAGGTATTAATAACGATTTTTTATTAAATTTTTAAGAAATAATATAAAAATTATTTAAAATATTATATCTTATTAATGTCCAGAAAATATTTATAAATACCACCTTCGGCATATTTATAATAAAGTTTATAATTACCGTATAATACGGTAACCTAACCGTTGGTAAAAATATTAATTTTCCTAAAAACTTAATCCGATCCGTCTGGTTTTTTCGGCAAATTACGTAAAAATTCAGATATTTCGAAACCTTAAAATATTTTTTTACGAAATAAACGTTACGTAAATTTTTTATTATACGGTTCCTGCCGAAATAATATTTTTTATTGTAAATTAATTCCAGTACGTTCTTAATGCAAATATAAAAAATATATAAACTTTTATAACCGTCGAGGCCGATATAATATAAAAAATTATCTTATAATTTCAAAGGTTTATATTACTAATTTTTACGTTTACCGGCCTTTATATCCTATAATATCTTATAAATACGTTTATATTAGTTATTTATAACGTATCCTTTAATAATACGTACTTTAAATTCGTTATTAAAAACGGAGGTAATTTAGATAATAATATCCTTTTTATTTAAAAATATTGTATATTAATATCGTTTTATATATTACTTAATTCGTTAAATTTATTCCGTTTAAACGCCTTTTAATCCGAAATTATTATAAATAAGCAAAATAACGTATTTAATATTACGTTAAGCTTTTCCGAGATATAGTATATTTTTAACTAAAATTATAATAAATAATAAATAATATTAAATAACCGGAAGTTAATTATATTAAAATTTATCATAACTAAAAATATATAAGTAAAGATTTTTTAATAAAATCGTAATTAATAAAAACGTTAATCGGAAATCGGCTAAATTAAATAAACTTTCGTAATTTTCTATATCCTTATATTAAAACGGCCACCTTTTTTTTTATCGATCCATACTTTTCCCCGCATTAAAAGTTAACTTAAACATAAAAAAAATAAACTTATTATCGATTTTAAATATATCCTTGCCGGAAATAACCTAACCATTTTATTTACCGCCTAGCTACAAAACTATAATATTATATATCTTTTTATAAATATTTACCTTAAAAAAAGGGCTTATTTTCCTAATGGTAATAAGTAACGTATTAAGCGTATAAGTAATTCTGAAACTGCTTTTATGCAGCCTTTTTTTCGTCCGTAAATATAAACTCAATTTTAAAAATATGTATTTATTTCGCTTATTTTAATACTTTAATAAATAAGGTTTTCGATTTTTTAAATTTACTAATATTTTCGTTTTCCGTTATTTAAAAGGTATTATTTTAAAGCCATATTATATAATATTTTTAAGTAATTAAATTATTATACTTAAATAAGTCTTTAATATATCGAACGTATTAAAAAAAAGTAAGCTTTTTAAAAGTATTAATACGGTTATCCGTTTTAAAAATTCCGTTTCCGTTAATATTATATTCTAATAAACGGACTAAAGGGAAACCGAAAAAGGCTTTTTTACGTTAATATAAACCCGTATTTTGTTAAATATATTTTATACGATATATAAGTCCCAATGGCTGAGTGGTCGCGAGCCTGGGTGTCCTTTTTTCGCGCGCTTGCTGCAGGCCTGGGCAACCTTAGCTTGCGACAGAACGGCTGGTTCGAATCCAGCTTGGGACAACGTGCTCTGGGTGGCACCTTGCTTAGTGTACGGACTATTTGGAGCTCCGGCTTCGCGTCGTATCAGGCGATAATTGGAGTGGTTGGGGGCGTTGGAGCTAGCTGGGGGGCAGTGGTTCTGGAACTAATCGAAAACATCGTGTACGTAATTAAATTGTTTGTTACCATGGCTATGACCCCTATACGGTTTTCCATCCGGCCCGCCTTGGGTACGGTTTTTGGAGTGTGTCCTCCGGTCGCGTCGTATTGTTATCAATCGTGTATGTATGTATTTGGACGCGTCGCGTGTTTAGACGACGACGGTGCATGTATGTACTTACTGCCATAGACCAGGCGTCAGCTTGTATATAGCTTCGATACCTTATTAATAACACTTTACCTTGCATACGATATATAAATATTTTAAATATCTTTTAATATTTGTATTAAAAATAATAATATCGTTAATATATAGATGTATAAAATGTTTATATATAAAAAATAACCTGTTTATAAATCGTTAACCGAATATTAAAAAATTTTAAAATTTTATTAATATAACGTTAAACATTTTTAATTTTCGGGAATTAATAATTATTATACGGTTCCGGTATTTCGTACGTATTAGTAACTGGAAAAAAAAATTAAATATGTTAAAAGAATTAAATTATATTTTATTAATTTTATCGTCCATAATATCTTCCTGGTTCGGTAATAAGTAAACGTTAAAAACCGTTATCTTATTTAATATTTTAAAATTATTTATTTTACGGCCCTTTTATTATTTAACGTTTAATTTTTTTTATAACGAAAACCGGAATCGTTATAAGGGTAAGTTTATATTTAAAAAATATCTTTTTTTTAGCATAAAATTTATCGTATTTTTTATTAAAAAACTAACAATTTTTAACGCTTAATAAGTATATCCTAACCCGCTTTAATTATTCCTGTTATTTTCCGTTAAAATTGATACGTATTTTATATTTTTCGGGTATAAATACGATATTTTTATTTCGAAAAATGTTATAATAATCGATTAAATAACGTATTTTATTGTTAATTATAAGGTTATTATATGCGATAATTATTCCGGTTTTAAGTTTAGCTAACGGAATATTTATTAGTTTCGTAATTCCGTATAAAAGAATATAAAAATTAACGTTTAAAGGTTCGGTCGTTTTCGTATCTTTTTAACCGTATTAACTTATTTATCCCGAATTATACCGGCCTTCCAGTATTAATTAATTTTATATTAATTAATTAATTAAATTTCTTTATTATTTTCGTAATTATATATAATATTAATCTTTTCATTTTTCATAATTACGAAAAGTTAAATTTTAAAATTATAAAAAATAACCTTTTTTAAGTTAAATTTATTAAAAGTAAAATTAAACATTTCCGAATGGTCGGCTATTATATAAAAAGGTTATATTATACGGCTTTTAATTTTTTTAAATAAATTAACGTAATTTACGTTAATAAACGTTATAATTATAATTAAAATTATTATTATTTAAATAATTATAACTTTTTATCGGATAAATTTTAAAAACATTACCTTAAAAATTCCCCTTTTTATTTTTATATTAAAAATTAATTAAAAGGTATAACTTTTTATAACGAAATTAAGTTTAACTCCGTATTAATATAAAAACTTAATATTTAATAATATTTTTAGTCCGAAACCGTTAATATCATTAATTTTGATAATAAGATAGCCGTTAATTTATATATCTTAAATTTTATTCCGTATATAAAAATCGAATTTAATTTAAATATTAATAAAGGTTTTTAATTTGATACCTTTAACGTAAATAAGATTAATTTTAAAAAACCTAAAGTCTTTAATTTAGATAATTATTTATTTCCGGTCGACGAAGATTATAAAATTATTTATATTTATATAAACGTTAATTAATCGTACGTCGACGTTAACTTTAACGCTTACTTTTAAGTACGACGTTTTTCGTTATTTATAATTTTTCGAAAGTGGCCTTAAATCGGACTTAATTATTTACTTATTATCGAAAATAAAATATACAATTCCGTTAATATTAAAAACCTTTTTAACGGACGTAATTAAATTTATTAATCGTACCGTTTTAAATATTACTTAACCTTTAATTAAGCATCTTTTTTACGCGTAATTATTAAAAAGGGCGGTCGTATTGTACGTAATATTATACCGTTTATATAAATATTTTTTTAACATTTTCCGTATTAATTATTTTGTTCGATTTTTTAAAATATATAAAATACGTATCGTTAATAAGGTCTTTTTTGATATATATTTATCCTTTTTCGTAATTAAATTCCAGCTTAATTTCGTTTTCGTTAAAGTAAATATAACCGTCCGCTTATAAGGCGGAATAATAATTTTCGGTGTCTTTTTCGTATTTTTATATAAATTCTTCGTTAAAAAATACGTAAATTCCGTTTTTGCGCCGGCTTTTCTGGCTAAATTTCCAGTACCTTTTAAAGCGCCTTTAAAAAATTCCGCGGTCCGGATAACCTAATTACTTTTTACGTCCAAAACGTTAAAAAAACGTAATTTTTCGTGCTATTATCCTTATTTTCGGTAACCTTTCGAATATTTCCAGGGTTTAAGTTAAAAAACGGAGCGCCGGTAACCTTTAACTATGTTAAGGAAACTTTTAACGTTATAACCGTTAATTATAACGGTTATTATTTACTTATTTAACCGTATCGTTTTAATTATTTATATTATTATATACGTTATTTTATAACGCGGCTATTTTTAATATATTAAATAATTTAATCTTCTGAAATTTAACTTTATAATTAACCTTATTTAAATATACGGTTATAATATCTTTCTTTTTAAATCGGGGATATATTACTTAAAACCCCGGATATAAATTTAATATATGTAAATAAATAACTAAAAATTTATTAAATTATCTTATAACTTTACGTACCTAAATAACTTTATAACGTAAACTTTAACCGATTTCCTTTATTTATTATCTTTGAAAATATACCGGTTCCAGATTAACCATTTTTAGGCCTTTTTTAACTTAATCTTAAATTACTTTAATATAACGTTTAAAAAGGTCGTTAAATTTAACCGAAACCGGTATTTAAATGTTTTTTTAAATTATTATTTTTATTAAACTAAATATTATTACGCAATAAAGTTTAAACTTTTCGAAAGATAAACATTTTTCGGTTATTTATATCGGCCTATTTTCCCGCTTTCTTAACTTAAAAATATACGTGATAATAACATACCTATTTTTAATTATAAAAAATAATTAAGCTATTATATTTAACTTTTTCAATATCAGGCTAAAATAATCTAACGTTAATTATGCGGACTTTAAAGAGTTTTATAAATTCCTTAGCTGGAATTTAACCGTACGTAACGGACGTTATACGTTACAGAACCCAAAATTTCTTAAATTTCTTAAAAAAATAAATAAAAATTCGTATTATGCCGTTATCTTTATTCGTAAATTAGATAAATCTGGATCGTCGTTCTAAGTTACGTTTTGAGCCGATAATCCGGAATCTTTTAACGGAAAGGATGATATACCTTATCGCTTAAAAATTCACCTAATCGGTATTTTTTTAGAATTAGGAATTTTTAAAATTTTGGTTCGTTTGTCGGTATAAATATTAACTTTATTATATTTTAAGGAAAGTTTAATTACCCTGATAATTTTCCTTTTTAAAAGAATCGTTAAATTCCGTAAATTTTAAGTAAAAAGTTTTAATATAAATATAAATAATTTTAAATTATTAATCGAAAAATTTAATAAACCTATCTTAATGTTTTAATAACGTTACGGTATATAAGACCTTAATAATTATCATACCGTATAAGTTATTAAATATAACGTTTAAATAAATTAATTTCTTTATAAATTAATTTCTTTTAAATATTTTTGCTTAATAATCGGGTTATCGAAATGTTTAATAATATAAACGTAAATTTTTATATCTTTTCGAACTTGTTTTTTATAAATATATTTGTTATTATAAAGTTTTGTTATTAAGTATTACGTTTATCCCGCTATTTTTTTGTATATTTTTTCTTAATAGGTAAAAAAATAATAAGAAATTAAAGTAAATTAGTTTTTAATTTAGGTAAGAGGTACTATTTATTAAAGGTTATAAGTAGTATGAAAAGGATAACGGATAAATAGTAATAAATAACAGTATTTAACTTATGATTTTTTACCTATTATAAGTAACTATGTATTAGATACGTATAACTGTATAAAGGTATAAGTCTGATTTTTTAAGTTATCAGAAACTACTGGGAGCTTGCACGTACATATCGTCGAGAATCCCGTTATATAAGCCCGGACCATATAAATCCTTAATAGGTTAAGCTTTTTTATTTTAATTTATAAAAAGTTTAACGTTACGTTTTATTTTTAGCATATTAAATAAATTTTATTTCTTTTTGCTAAAATTAATTCCCTAATTTCTTTTTATAATATTAAACTATTTTTTACTATAAAAAATATAATTTAATTTAAAATCGGGTTTATATTATTTAAATTTCTGTTAACATTATTTTTGTTCGAAAGGTTATCATAATAATAGTTAATACCTTCCGTATTAATTATTTAAAATATTAAATTATCGCGTTATGTTTATATAAAATAATATGCGGTAATATACTTATATTTCCGTTAACGGATGTATTATAAGTTATTTATGCAAGTAATAAAAATTTAACTTAATTATTTTATTAATAATTAACGTAATTCTGGCATTATTTTTTCAGAATCTGGTTTAATTATTTTATTTAATTATTTATCTGGAAGTAATAAATTATCGAAAACTTAAGCTTAATACCAATTTGCTTAAAAGATTAATACCTAATTTAAATATAAAAGTTTATTTCGATTAAAATAAATTTTCTTTAATATTCCGTATTTATCCAAATAATATCGAATAAAGGCGTAAGTTAATTATTTTACAGTTACGGTTTTTTTAAAAGGTAAAAAGTACTTATATTTAATAAGTTTATCAATAATCACCCATACCGTATCGTATTCTATTTAAATAATTAAATCTTTCGATATAAAAAAATTATTAATAAAATCCCAAGTTATAATATTTCATATTTTATTAAGTATATTTATAGGTTGTAATAAACCATACGGCTTATAACAAACTACTTTAACGTTATTGCAAATATTATAATTTTTAATTACTTATTTACTCATCTAGCAGAATTTTGGAAAGTTATATTTTTCTTAAAATTATTTAATAATTTTAAATATTTCTTAATATTTATATAAAAGGTTTTCGTAAAATTTTGTAACAAATTTCATTTATTATTAACGGAAAACGTAAATTTCTTTCACTGAATAATAACTAGTTTTTATTACTTCCTTTTAAATATTTAATTTCTTTTTACTTTTCGAAATCGTAAAAACTTTTAACATAAATTAAGTTTTCTGAAGTTAGTTATTTTAAGGATATATTTAATTATATTATCCTATCGTCCTTACGATATAATACTTATATATATCGTTTAAAGATTTTCGAAATATAATTTTCTTTTCGATTTAAAATATCCGCTTGAATATTTTGCTTATTTTTAATATCATAAACTTTAAATTTAAATCTAAACCAAAAAATTTATTTAATTTTTATAACGTTTATATAATTGCTAAATGGTTATAAATCGAATAAAATCTTTGTAATTTAAATAAATATCAAATAATTCCTTAATTATATTAAAAAAAGGTTCCCATTTTTTAAATGCTAAAATAATCGTTAATAATTTTTTATCGTAAATAAAGTATTTTAATTCTTTATTTTTAAAAACTATAAAAAAATAAGCTATTAAATACCATTTTCCGTTACTTTTTAATTACTTTAAAACTGCTTTAAAGGTATAATTTAAAACGTTTATTTTAAATCGATGTTTTTTGTTATGATTTAGTAATTTAATTACCGGAACGTTAACAATTTTATTTTTAGGGTTATAAAAAATTTCTTTATTTCCTTTAAAAATTCGAATTTTTTTTAATATACTTTTTAATAATAAGTTTGGTTAAGGGGCTAATAAATTTGCCATAGTTTTTAACTAAAAGTTATATATAGCTAATAAATTCCTAAAATTAACGAATATCGGTAATACAAGGTTAATATAGGTTCAAGCCTTATTTTCTAGGCTGAGCCAAATATACAGAAAATTATTACACATATAATCTACACGATAAATACTATACCCAATATCTTCGAACACGATAACTGATTAATGGTTTTTACGGTTAAGATAGATTATATACCTCAGTCCTATAAAACCTCACTTTAAAGCAGACTGATGCGTGGTTGCCGATAAGCTTCGACTCTGATAAACCTTATGCCAGCTGGCTGCAGTAAACCTTAAGAATACGGATATCGGTAATAATAACTTTATCAGAGATTAATTAATTCTTAATAACCTTTAATTTTAAATGTTAAATTTAAATTTATTTAAGAAAAATAATAAGACTTAAAAAGTTTAGCTTTTAAGTATACTGAACGTTCTTTTTAACGTTTATTAACAGGTTAATCTTTTTAAGTATTTTTAATACTTAAACGATATATTTCTTATATTCCTTTAAATCTTTTAAATAAATAAAAATATAGTCCAAATAAACGAAATAAATTTGTTTAAAAATTTCCGTAAAATAATAATAAATATGTGTTAAAAGTTAACTGAAGCATTAGTTAACCCTTATAACATAACCTTATATTCGTAATATTTATAAATAATCCTAAAAACGGGTTTTTATTTTTCGCCTTTAATTATTTAAATTAGATAATAGCCATTTAATCAGTCCAAAGTTATAAACCATTTAGTTTTATTAATATTTTCCCTTATAATATTAATTAACGTTAAAAAATATCCGTTTTTAATAATAATATCGTTTAATTATCGATAATTATAAATTCGTCGATATATTAAGTTTTTATTCTTATCGATCCTAATTTTGTTATTTTCTTTAGTATTATTATAATTAAATACGTTATAAGTAATTCGGACTTTTAAATATAACTTTTTTTAAGATTTTGCTAAAGATTCTTTTAAAAAACTTTAAATTTTTTACGGTTTATATAATAGATTTAATAAAGCTTTAAATAATATCCTTTCTTAATAGAAATCTTATAATCCTATTAATTATAATCAGGCAATTCTTTTCGGATTCGTTCTTTAAATAACTTTTTAAACCATCGGTATTAAAGCGGCATTATAGCTATTAAATTGGAAACTTTAATTTCTTTAATTATATAACAGATTTCATAAAATTCTTCATTAAAATTATACCATAAAAACATTTATTTCCTTTAATTAATCCGTAAATTACTGGAACGAAATTACGGTATTTTTAGAATAATATCATATCCTAAAATATCGGCGATATCGAAAATAATCCTTTTTAAACATCCATATATTTAAACCATAAATTCTCTTATTTTTCGAAGGATCCGACCATTATTATAGGTCGATAAACTTTTATTAACTATTTGTAACTTATATAACTGTTACTTATATTTTTAAGCAATTTAATACCATTTAAATATTTTAAAAAGATTTAAGTCTCTTTTTGCTCCGGAATCGATTATAACGTTAAATATCTTATTTCCGTAATAAATGGAAATCTTAATCTAATTTAGTATTCCCTTTTTTACCTTATATAAAGTTTTCTATATAAAAGCTTTTCGGTACCTTACTTTCGAAAACCTCCGTAATATTTTAATTAATATATTTTAAAAGCTAAAAGGTATTTCCATTTACGCGCTTTTTTAATTACGTACTTAATAAAATGGTCGTCCATATATTTAAACTATTTCTTATTACTAAACTGGCCTTTAAAAACAATTATTCTTTTCTAGCTTTTTCTTAACTTTTACTTTTTGCAAATTATAAAATTGTAAAAATAAATTTCCGAAAAATTTATTTCCATAACTAAGAGTTCGCATTTATTATATAATATTAATAAATAATATATATATCCTTGCGTTATAACCTTCCGGCTTTATTTTAATTTAAGGTATAAATAATAAAACCTATGGTAATCTGGCCATTAAAGCATTTTTGTATATTTATACTTATCTTCTGGCTTTATAGGTATTTTTTCGTTATATCCTGGCCAAAAGTTATTATCTTTTTTAACGCGTAAATAAATAAAGCAATTATAATCGTAACAAATAATAAAATATAAAAGCTTATAATTATTTACTAAACGTTTAAGGTACATTATATATTCTAAAAAAATATAATATTCTGGGGATAACTATCCGTAATTACCGAAATCTATTCGTAACTAACCGTCCTAGTTATATATCTTACATTTTTATATATCGAAATAATAAGTATATCTTAACGTAATAGTTACCCTAAAGGCTGCTAATCCTAGATAATATTTACAAACTTTAACCGTAATACTTTTACAAATAATGTAATCTTTATATTCTGGATCGTCGTCTTTAACCTTATTAATCGTAATAATAATAAATTTCTAATCGGTAAAAATAAAAATGATTTTCTTTTTATTTTTTTTCCTCGTTATCTAATTTTCATTCGGCGGTACGGATTTTTTTCTTGGAATTTCCCTTAAGTACAAAACGATATTCGTTTTTAAAATAACTCTTTTTGCCAGGATTAAAATATTTAATTTTAAACTTATCTTTCTTAAATTCCGCTAAAATAATATTAACTTTTTTCTAAAATTTGTCCTTTATTTTTTTTTTAAAAAAACGCTCATTATTATTTCGTTTATTAATACTTTTTTTAATTAAAGTATCGATTAAAAATTCGTCGGTCGGTAATAATAACCTTATTAATATAATCTTTAAAAAGACCTATCTTAAATACCCTAAATATTTTATTCTTAACCTAAAGCTTTAAGCCGTTATAAGAGGAAAAATATAATATATCCTAAAATAACTTAAAACGGTTATTAAACGATTAAATTTAATCGTATATTGGGCTTTTAATATAATTTACTAAAATTTATGCATTTATTTAACCGTATATTATTACTTATTTATATTTCCGAACAAGGCTTATATTCGTTTTTTTTTTAAAAATTCGTAATTTTTTCAAAATATAATTAATAATATTTAAAAGATTATTAAGGTAATTTTTTAAGTAATCGTTAAAGATAAGCTTAAACTAATTAAATACCCTTTTAGCCAATAATTACGAAATAACCATTAGTTTCTGATAAGTTTCCGTTAAAAAACTTTCGTATTACTTAAAGTAAAATTTAACTTTAATGAAAGATTTTTTTTATATCCGTAAACTTGTTATAAGCTTTAAAAAGAATTAATTTATAACTTTTAATATTAAATGTTTTATAATAAACAGAGAAAGATATAATTCCTTTTAAATTTCGACTAAATAAAAGAAAAGTTAAAGTTTTTAAACGGAAAATAATTTTTAAAAAAAGGTATGAAAACTTTTTTTTAATTATCGAACGTATTTAATATTCTTTTATTTAAGCTTCATAACTTTTTCAGCCATAACATCCAATCGTTCGTCGGTTATAAACCTTTTTCTTTCCTTTTCTTATTTTTTTATCGTAAACCTCTTAAATCTTTTCCCTTTTTTAATCGGATTCCTTAAGCTGGACCTTAATAAATTCCTTAAGGACAAAGGTAAGTTACTGTTAAAAAAAACCTTTTTTAGACCCTTAACTTTAATAATTATAAATACCATATTATTAATTAATTAAAAACCTTTTTATTAAAAACTAAATTATTTAATCCGGTTATTAATTTTTTACTAATTAATAACAGAAATCGGATATATTTACTATTTACTAAACGTCGTGTTATAATATCGTTTTTATTAAATTTAAAAAAGTTTATACCTAATTAAACCTTAATTTATTCGTTAGCTATTAATTAAATATTTATTAAATTATAACGAACTTATTATATATTTATTTAAAAATATAAATAATATCCGAAATAAGGAATTTAATTTAAAAATAATAATAATATAATAAATAAAATATTCGTTAAAAAGTTTACGCACTTTTCTTTTAATCGGAAAATAATACTTTTAATTAAAAACTTAAAGTAATAACTAAAAAAAGAAATTAAATAAATGCTATTTATAAAAAGAACCGATTATTATATATCTATCTCGAACTTAATAAATATATTTAAGATTTATGTAATTCATATAATCCGGCAAATTATTCAGATTCTCTAAATCACCTAGATCTTGACGGGAAAAGCCAAACTTTTTCCTCTCCGAAGTTTAGCCGCCTGGCGCCTGCGCCAGGCTCCAAGGACAGGTTCTCCAAAGACAGGAACCCCTGTTCCTGTACTGTAATAATTATCTAATCTTTTATTTTTAAACATTAACGATTTTTAAACGAGAAAAAATTAAAACGTAAGGAACAATAAACGCGGAAGGTTTTTTGTTATGCTGCTAATAAACTTAACCGTTTTTAAAGTAACGTAAGGTTTTATGCCGTCGTAAAATTAAAATGTTGCGTTAAAGTATTAAAGGTACGAAAATAATAAAGAAATTCGAACGTTTAAAAAAACCGTAATAGTAATCAAAAATCGAATTAGCTGTTTCCGTATAAGCCGTTCCTTTTGCTAATTAGTTATTACTGGATAATATAAAGTAAAACATATTTACTAGGTGTTGTGTAATTTTAAGTAATCCTTTTATTTAACCTGATATTACCTTTTACCGTCCTTTTTAGTCTTAAGAATTTTCTTAACCTTTTCGATTAATACGTCCTTTATTATCTTTTTTTTATCCCGTATACATTAAATTATATCCGTTGCTAAATCTAATATGAAAACATAAAAAACGGAAAAGAAATCTAAATTTGAAGGGAATTTTTAATTAATAATTGTTTTTTAAGAGTTTTTTACGACCTTATACGGTTTAATATACTTAAATCGAGTTTTTTACGAAGTCGTTTGGTTTAAATATTTTTGGTAACTAAGTAAACCATTTTTCTTTGCTGGAAAATTCGTTCTTTTAATCTTTTTTAGTTATAATATTTTTATATATAATTATTTAAATTTTCTCGAAACTGGATCTTTTAACGTTAATTAATATTATCTTAGAACTTTTGTAACAGTTTATATTATATGATAATTAGGTTATTAGTAATTTTTAACCTCGTTATTTTATTCGTAGTTAATATAATACCGTAAATAGATCTTAAACGTTTGATTAATCTTTTCCGTTTAGCCATCCGTTTATAGTTTAAAAGTATTTAAAAACTGATAATTTAAACCTAATTATATTTTAAGGTTTTATTAAAACCTTAAAGTAAATATAATAACTTTATCAAATATAATTTTTATTAAAATCTATATACGTTAATAAGGTATTTAAAAAACGTACGTTAATTATTCTGCAGTGATATTTTCGTTAAATGGTAAAAAAAATAAGAAAACTTTGTAAATTAATTTATGATTATAAAAAAGCTTTCGTAATATATGCGGTACAGATTGTATAATCTATATACACCTTAACGTAATATAAAATTTCTGTAAGGTAATATCTAAATTCTTTAAAAACGTTAACGATAACTCTATATTCCTTTGTTTAAAATAACGTAACTTGGTTTAATTCTTTTTAATTTTTTAAAAAAATAACAAAATAAAGGTTACCTTAATTATTTTGGTATCCGATTATTACGTTTAACGTATAATCCGAGATATCGGTTTTCAGTTTTACGGTACCATTTGGGTTATATATAAGTAATATTAATTCCTTAATAATTACTTTTTTAACTTTTTAAAAGATTTTTTTCGTTTTTATTATTTCTTAAAACCTAGCTTCCTTTTTAATTAAGTTGATTAAAAGTATTACAATTTTGTTAAAGTTACGAATAAACTTCCGGTAATAATTAACGAATTTAAAAAAACTTGGATTTTGGTAACTATAAGAAATATTTTATATTTTTGAATTATTCTTATTTTTATAAGATTTCTCTTAATATATTCTAAGATAATAACGTACCTTAAATACGGTATTTTTTTGTTAATGGAATGCTTTTTTCGCAATTAATTAGGAAATTTACTTTTTATAAAACTTAAAGAATTTTATAAACGTATTTTTTATATTCTTTTTCCGAATTTAAATAAGTAAAGATATTATTATGCCAAAAATTAATAAAAATATTAAAGTAATCGTGTAATATGTAATTAACCATTTTCGAAACGTTGTAGATATACTAATAAGCCTAAAAATATTATTAAATATTCGTGTAACCTGTATTTGGTCCGAAGAATCATTCTTTATTCGTTCTTAATTTAATACGAATTAATTATACCCGTTTCGTAAATTTAAGGCAATAAATTATCTGGTTTCATAAAAGTAATTTTTATTTTAGTAGCGAAAAGTAAAAAGGTACGATTTTTAATCGTAATATCGTTTAATTATTAATAGTCGATTATTAATCGTAATCTTTTATTATTTTTAAATACGAAAAATATAAAATAATCGGTTTATAATTTGGAACGTTTAATATTTTTTTTTAAAAATCCGTTGTCGAGATATTCCCGTAATACGTAAAATTCCTATTCTTTTAGGTTATATATAAGATAAAAAGTAATTATTTTACCCTTTTTTATAATTATGTTATAGTTTTATTTATTATATTTTAATAATTTTATTTCTATTTATTTTTTAAAAAATCGTTCGTATTTATAATATTATGATAATATTTTGGTTATTTCTTTTAATGTTTAGGTTAATATTATAAATCGTTATTTATTTCGTATAATTGTACTTTAATTATAATAATAATGCGTCGTATATATTTATCTCGGGGTTTTTTATATCGTATTTTTTTCGTTAATAAAAGTTCTATCGTATCTTTATTTTTATATCTGTCACCGTCGTCGTTAATTAAATAATAAGATTTTGTCTTTAAGTTATTAATATTAATAAAAATAAAATAAATTTACTTGGCCAGTTTTTTAACTAATGTTGGCGTGTGGTACGTTGCCATGCACCTCGTTGGTTGGCCCGTGCGAAGCTAATCTTAACGCGTCACAGTAGGGCCATACGCGCCCCACCTGTAGGTAGTACTTTTAAATATACAACAGGGATTAATCTGATCCTTTCTGATATAAGTTAGTAATATATATATTACGAGATTATAATTAACGTATTACGAGGTTAATTAACCGGCTTAAAATTATTATAATCGGTAAGGTTATAAAAACAAATCCGTTCAGTTAGTATATTATAATAATAAATCCCTAAAAAGGACAATTAAGTTTCCTAGGCGATAAAATCGTTCAGTAAAATAATATTAACGAATTATTTTAACCTTATAACTTTTTTACTTAGTTAAAAAAGTTAATTTTAAAATAAAAACGTTTTTGCGTTAAAATAAGCCGTTTGCGTAAAACCGTTAAAATTTTTACCGTAAAAGCTGCCGAAAAAAGAAAACGGCGAAAGCTGGCCGAATACAGTTAACAAGCAGTGGAAAAGAATTTATATAAAGCTAACGTTATAAGTAATTTATACAAATAATAATTTAAATAATTCGAAAAATTGTTAACGAATAAGCTTTATTTACATTAAAGTAACGATTCGTCACTGAAAGCGGAACCGTTAAATCCGTTAAGATAATCGAAATCGAAATTACTAAATGTATTATTATTACTTGGAATGCTTAAAAGATACCAAATTATTATCGTTAATTTAAGGAGGTATAACTATATATTCTTAGCCGTAAACGTATTAAAGTTCCTTTTTATTAAAAACTTTCCTTTATATAAGAAAAAAAAGGGAAAAAAAGGATTTAAATTCTTTTTTAGCCGACTTTATAAATAATTAACGTAGTTTAGCAGGTAGCGGTTTACGAATAAAAACCTTATTAATAACGTTATTATATTCGGCACCCCTTTCGCCCTTATCTTTGGATAATAATGGTAATGGTGGAAATAGCGGAAAAAGCAGGGATAACTTTTTTTTATTATCTAACTTCTTATCGTCGTCCGATTTAAATTCGGATTCGGATTCGGAAAATAATTTCAATGATGCGAATGATAATAACCGAAGGAAATATTACAAAAACCGTAATAAAAAAGAAATAAAAAAAAAGTAAGGAAAGTTTTTTTTAAAAAAAAAATTGGATACCTTCCGTTAAAAAAGCTTTGATTTCGCCCTTAACAAAAAAAATATCTAAAAGGCTTCGAAAATTAAGAGCTCTGGAAAAATACTTTAAATCTCGTACTCGAAAAGGTAAGGTATAAGGAGGGAATAAAGCTTTTTACCCTTAATAAATTACCTTTAACGAAAGTAATTATTAAAACGATCCGTTAGGTATTATTAAAGCTTAGTACCGGAATTAAAAAAGGTACGAAAATATTAAAAACCTTCCGTAAAACCTATATAGTAACTAGAAAGATACGTTAACGTTCCCTTTAGAAAAAATTAAACCAATTACGTTATAACAGCAAAGACCTAATTATTTTTAGCATTAAATTTCAGAAAATAATCCGTAACGTTAAAAAATACGGTATAAAGCTGGGTAAAAACTAACAGGTTATGTTATGACCTAAAGGCTTGGCCTAAAAACAAACGGTCGGAGAGTTTGGGGACTTGTCTCCGACGTAGGTTCCAGGCTACGTAACTGGCTTAAAGGTTTTAAGGACCTTGGCGTTTTGAGCCCCTTAAGCCTGCAATAGGCTTAAAGGTTTTAACGAACTTAAGAGTTTAAGCCGTTTGAGCACCTTGAACTAAAAGTAACATATATACGTTCGTTATTTTTTTATAGTTTAAATAGTACGAGTTTATAATATAACTTAGTTATTTAAAGTACTTTTAATATCTGCTATAATTAAACGTAATTATATTTTTAATTTATTATTTAGATTTTTATAATATTATTATTAATATAAACCGTACGATTAAGGTTTAATAATTAATTAAGTCAGTTAGCCGTTATACGTTACAAGTTTTTATTTAGTAATATTATTAAATTTTTAAATAATATTTTTAATATTATATTTTCCAGTAAGTAATTTATTAATCCCGTTTATATAATCCCGGAAGATATTATAACTTCGGATAACGAAAAGGTTTTATAAAAGCTAAATTTTATTAAAAAAAATGTTTTAATGATTGGATATAATAAATAAACGTATTACTTAATTCGAAAAACATTATACCGGTTTTATTACCTTGTTTAAAAAGGCCTAAAAGGGATTTAAAGGAAAAGGTAAAAGTTTTACAGTTATAAGCCTTTTGGAAAAAAGTCGACCTGTTTAACTGGTATTTATTAAGAAATCTAGGAAAATATTAAAATTATTTAAACCGGAACCGTTCGATGGAATTTTTATTAAGTTATAATTATTCCTTATTTAATGCCGAACTTATTTTAATTATTTTTTTATTTAATTCATAACTTTTACGTTAAAGGTTAAATTCGTAATTAATTATTTTAAAAAAATTATAGTTACGTAATTCGAATTAATTTTAAAAGAATATGTTATATTTGTATTAAAAGTATAATTATTAAAGGTACGGGTAATATATAATAATTATAAAAAATTTAAAAATATATTACGAAAGGTTTTCGGTATAATGGACGAAAAAATAAAAGCTGAAATATAATTTAAGAATTTGATTTAAAAAAAAATTATATTTACTTACGGTATTACGTTTATTTAATTAACTTTAAAAATAAATTAGGGATAAAAGGTTTTAATAATTAAGATTTTTAAAAGTTTAAAGAAAAAAGTATAAAAAAAGCTTTTTAAAAGAAATAGATTAAAGTTTTTAACCGATTATATTACGATAATAATTAAAATTAATAACTGATAATACGTATAAAGGATTAAAAACGTTAAATATAATAATAAAACTAAATATTTTACTTACTTTAATATTTTACGAAAAAATAATACGTCTTACGATATATATTTAAGACTTATAAAGCTGGAAACCGTATAAAAAAAGGATTAAAATTAAATTAAGTATTATAACTATAATAAAATAAGTTATGTTAAAAGTTAGTATAAGGCCTTTAGAAAATAATATAACGGTTAAACCCCCGTACCTAAAAAATAACCAAAAAATAAAAAGGCCGTTACTTTCGGTATGGTTGAAAGAAGGGAAATTTTTAAATTATTTCCAGAAGTACGAAAAAAGTTACAGGAAGTTAAGGTATTATTCTAGGCCGCAATTATTCGATAACGCATTATTATAATTGGACTAACGGTTATCTAATAGTTATAGGAATATAAGGGATGGAAAAAATTGATATTAAAGATACGAATATTTCGTACATAATAAAAAAGGTAATAACGACAAAAATAATAAGAATTAAATAAATAGATTAAAAAGTATTAAGGTTAGAACGAAATCCTATATTTAAAAAAGCCCGATCGCTATAAGAAATTATACGTTATTTATTATAAAAAAACGTATTACTTACGATATAAAAAATAATAGAAATATACCTAACGAAGATTTATGCGTATGTATAAGTAAGGATTCGATTTCCATACCTAAACCGGAAACGACTTTAAGGATTAGAAATAATATAGATATTTACGGATTATAGCCATATAAAATGATATCGACGTTGTTATAATATCAGGAAGTTGGCCGGAAGGAAAAAGTTATTCCGAATAAGATTTTATATATTATTACGAATGGTACGATTATAAAACGTAAAAGGAATAAATTTATTAAATAGTAATAAAGGTATAATGGGAAATAATAAATAATTTACATTTTTAATACGTTTATGCCGATAACCCCTCCAAAAAAAGGAAAAATAAAAAAAGAAACCGGAAAATATTTAATAAAAATGGCTTAATATTATACTTAATCTTAAGAATATTAAAAGTATTAGGATTAACCGATTACGACAATAAATAAGAAATAGGCCATAACGATAGATTAATTAAAAAAGGCCGAGATTTTTAAATAATAAATTACTAGCTTAACGAATTAAATAAAACGATATAAGAAAAAAATTCTTAAATTAAAAGTTTAGTTATGCCGATAAAAAAGGTAACTAAAGTAGTTATAAGTATAAACCTTAAAAGAAACCGTTACTTATAAAGGAATTATAAGCTGGCAAAAATAAAGGAAGTTAATATATACCTTTTAAAAAAGTTTTGTATACGATAATAAAAAAAATCTTTATTTTTTTTATTATAATTAAAATACGAATTTAAAAAAAATGGTATATTATTATAATAAATTACGGAACCGACCCGAATTATACTAAACCGGAAATTCTTAATAAATTACGTTTACTATAAAAAAATAAAGCCGAATTTTACGAAGTTAAAAATATAAAAAGTTTTTAAATTTACTTATAATAACGGATGGGTTAACCGTAAAATTAATTATTTCGAGACTTATATTTAAGGACAAAAATAAATTATTAATTTTAATATTATTTTAATACGGAATTACGACATAATTTTCGGCAGAATATAATTATATTAATATAATTTTTTAATCGATTAAAAAATTAACCAAATACAACTTCTTTTATCCTTTATCGACAAAAACAACTTAAAGAAAATTGTTTATTACTTAATTAATAATAATAACGGTAAATATAAGTATAAGAATACGATAAAAACCTTATTATTTAAAGAAATATAATATATATAAAAAAAGACGAAACCGATATATACGACGCGTCGTTACCATAATGAAAATACAATTATACGAAATAAATAACGATTTATAATATTAACCTTAAAAGTTAAAAGGAATAATTAAAGTATTATTATAATATTATAAATACGAACGAATTTTTAAAAAATAAATCGAAAGGGGATTATTAAAACATAATAAATAAAATTATAAAATAGTTTTAAAAAAAAAATTACCTTTTACCTTATATATAACCTAAATTAATAAAAATTATACGTATTACAAAAATACTTTAAAAAAAAATTACGTAAAAAATATATTAAACGTTTTAAATTATTAATAAAATACCTTATTTTTTCGTAATAAAAAAAATAAAAAATTACAGTTAATAATCGATTACCGATAATTAAACGATATAATAATTAGGGATCGCATATTTTTACTTTTAATTATTAAAATAAAAATTCATTTTTACGGAATTAGGTAATTTATTACTTTAAACCTACGAAACGGGTATAATTTAATTCGTATTAAATTAGGAAATAAGTAAAAAATAACCTTTAGGACCAAATACGGGTTATATAAATATTTAATAATGGCATTTAGGCTTATTAATCATCCGTAACGTTTTAAAAAAATAATTAATTACGTATTATACAAATATTTAAATATTTTTATTATTTATTATTTTAATAATATTTTATTTACTTAAATTCGGAAAAAAATACGAAAAGTATATCTATAAAATTTTTTAAGTTTTATAAAATAGTAATTTCTTAATTAACGCCGAAAAAGACGAATTCCATAAGCAAAAAGTACCATATTTAGGATACGCTATTATCCCGGGATATATTAAAATAAACCTTAAGAAAATACAAGGTTGATATAGGTTCAAGCCTTATTTTCCAGGCTGAGCCAAATATACAGAAAATCATTACACATATAATTCACACGATAGATACTATACCCAGTATCTTCGAACACGATAACTGATTAATAGTTTTCACGGTTAAGATAGATTGTATACCTCAGTCCCATAGAACCTCACTTTGAAGCAGACTGATGCGTGGTTGCCGATAAGCTTCGACTCTGATGAACCTTATGCCAGCTGGCTGTTCGATCCAGTCGGCCTTGTACAAAGTGCCTTACAGACAATATGACTTAGGAGATGTTAAGCTTACGCAGTAAACCTTAAGAATAAACCTTAAAACCTTAAGAAAATAATAATAATTTAAAAATAAAAAGTATTTATTATAATTACAGAAATTTAGGTTTGCTTTAGATTCGTTAATTATTATCAGAAATTTGTTCGTAATTTTAGTAAAATCGCGATACCTTTATTTAACCTAATTAAAAAAACCCGAATTTTAATAAATAACCGAAATAAAGGAAACTTTTAAAAGAATTAAAAATATAATTATTAGCGAACCAGTATTAATTATGTACGACCTAAGTCGTTCCGTAAAATTAGAAATGAATATTTCGAATTATACGTTAAATGCAGTAATCGGATAAAAAAATAATTAAGATAATTTATATCTTATTACGTTTTATTCTTACAAATTATAAGGAACTAAATTAAATTATGCCATTTTAAATAAAAAATTCTTAATTATTATTAACGCCTTTAAAAAATTTAAATATTACCTTAAAGGAAATTTATATTAGGTTAAAGTATATATAGATTATAAAAACTTTATCCGGTTTATTACTACCCGAAAATTAACAAAACGGCAATTCCGTTACGTAAAATATTTTTCGGAATTTAATTTTATTATTATTTCCAAAAAAGGTTAAAAAATAATAAAGCAGATATTTTCAGTAAACGATTAAACCTCAAAAAAAAGTCCTTAAGGTTTTATATTAAGTATTTGACCTAATAAAAAAAGGATATATAAAATTTCGGCAAATCGTAATAATTAGGAAAATAATACCTAATTTATATCTAAAAATTTAATAATATAACGATTAGCTATTAAAGGAAAAAAAGATTAACAAAACCTAAATACCAGAAAAATATTAAAAAAATTAATACGAGAAATATATAAACATTAATTATACGGACAGCCTAGAATCTATAAAACCTTAAAACGGTTATAACGTATATATTATTTTTCTAAAATTAAGTTAATAATAAAAAATTTTTTACAAAAATATTACTTATATAATAAAATTTAAATACGACGTTATAAATTATACGGAAAATTATAATTATTATTAGTTATAAAATAATTATAAGATTTTATTATTTTTGATTTTATTATTAAATTATTATTATTAAAAAACTTAATAATAGGTATATATTACGATAATATTTATATAATCGTAAATTAATTTACAAAATTCTATTATTTTTTATTATTTAACGAAAATACGAATATAAAATAATTAGCATACGTTTTTTTTTAAATAATTTATTAATATATACGGACTTCCGATAAAAATAATATCCGATAAAAGTACCATATTTATTTCGAAATTTTGGCAAAATCTTATGGTACAGCTAGGTTTGAACCATAAGTTTTTAAGTGCTTTTAAACTATAAACGGATAATTAAACGGAAAGAATTAATTAAACGTTCGGAATTTACTTGCGGTATTATATTAATTATAAATAAAATAATTAAGATAAAAAGTTATCCGTAATTTAATTAACGTATAATATACATTATTACGAAAATATTAAAATAATATTAATTAACGTTAATTTTAATTTTATGCCAAAAATTTACCGAAACTTTTTAAAAAAAAATTAATTAATATTAAAATAATTTTTACTTTAAAATAATTTAAATAATTACATATAAAAATAAAAATAAAATTTAAATTCATACGTATTTAAATATAAAAATATTATAACCAAAAAAGGTTAAACGAATTAATTTTCCAAAAGGAAAAAATAATTTATTTAGTTATTAAAAACATTTAAACGAAATTATTAAGCAAAAGATTCGACTTTAAATATATCGGACCGTATAAAGTTATAAAAAGAAATTTAAAAAATAATTATTAATTAAAATTACTTTTTAAAATTAAACTTTATCCCGTTTTTATATTTCCTTATTGGAATTAATAACGGATATATTTTAAATCTATACGGAATAAAAAAAAGGTAACAAAAAACGTATTAATATAAAAAATAAAAAAAATTTTCGATATTAAAAAAAAGGACGAAAAAAAATAATATTTGGTTAAATAAAAAAATTGCCTAAAATTAAAAAATATATAAAAACCTACGGAAAACCTTACGAAAATTTAACATTTGCTAAAAAGTTTTTACCAGTAATACCGGAAGTACTAGGGTTAAATACGTTTTAATTTAAAAACCAATTAGCAAAAAAGACAATTTGTACGGAGGCGGCCAGTTTGGTTTTTAGTTATTATTACGTTTTTTTTAATTATTTAAACTTTTTTATCGTTTCCGTACCTTAAATATTACGACGTAATATTTTAATCCCGTAACGGTATAAAACCGTACGTTATTTTTAAAAACGGTTTAACTTATTAACGGCAAAACGAAAAACTTTTTATATTTATTTTTTTTACGTTTTTAACCGTATTTTTTTTCCAGAAATCGTTAATATTTAAAAATAAAAAAAATAAAAAAATTATAAAAATTACCATATTCGATATAACGAAAATATTTCCTAAAATCGGAATAAACTTTATAAACCTTTTATTCAGATTTATAGTAAAAATACGAAATATAAAAAATTATATAAAATTAAAAGTTTTAATCCGTTTCGATTAAATTAATACGTTATTACGTTTAAATAATTTTTACTTTTTAATACGATTAAATATAACGACCAAAATAATTTAAAAAATAATATATAAAAAAAAAATTTTTATTAAATAAATACGATAAATAAATAAATTTTTAAGGGCAAAAATTTTAAAGGAAAAAAATCGTATTATAACCTAAAAGTTTAATTTAAAAATAAACGGTCGGAAAATTTAAGGATTTATTTCCGACGTAAGTTCCAGATTACGTAACTGGTTTAAAGGTTTTAAAGGCCTTAATATTTTAAACCTTTTAAGCTTATAATAAACTTAAAAGTTTTAACAAACTTAAGGATTTAAGCTGCTTAAATACCTTAAACTAAAAATAATATATATACGTTCGTTATTTTTTTATAATCTAAATAATACCAATTTATAATATAATTTAGTTACCCAGATTACCTTTAATAGCTACTATTACTAAACGTAATTATACCTTTAATTTATTATCTAAATTCTTATAGTATTAATGCCAATATAAACCGTACGATTAGGGTTTAATAGTTGGTTAAGCCAGTCAGCCGTCATAGGTTATAATATTTTTTTAACCGTTATTAAAAATAAAATAAACGACTAATATCGTATTATTAATTCCTTATTTCGAAAAACGGATTACACCTTTTATTACCTTATTAACGATTTTAACAACAAATTTTACCATCGCATTAAAAAGATTAAAAGCGACGGAAATAATAATAATAAACCTAAAGGCCAAAGCCATAACGCAAAAAACCGTAACAATAATAATAATAATAATAAAAGGAAGAATAATAGTAATAAACCTTTATAAAACGCTAAAAATAAACCACTTTATTAAAACTGTAAAAAGTACGGTTGCTTATTAAAAAACTGCCGGTATAAAAATTTTAAATTAACGAAAAAAAATTTAAAAAATTATTTAAAAAAATATTTAATTAAAAGAATTTAATTGCTAGAAGAAAGATAAAATGGATAGCTATGGCTTTACGAAGTAATAAAGTATAACGATTAACGCTATAATTGCGTCAAGGCGTTAAGGGGGTGTGTCAGCTAGCAGGGGTGCGCTAGCACCCCATATACGGAAAGATTCCTCTGATCGGAACATATATCTTCCGGGGCTAGATTACTTCAAGGATCAGTACGCGTTGCGGGAGCGTACGCATCTAGCCACCTAATACAACACAACTGATGTCCCCTATATCTGACACTTATCCATCCTGTCTTCTGGTACAGCCGTACGCGACAATATCTGATAATAACAGACTAGGAATCGTACGAACATTACGTTTCTATACCTAAATATGTGGGTCTTCGGAGGCAGGTTGGTCAGAAAAGTCCGAAACAATTAAAAATTATTCGGAATGATTTAATGAACCATTCCAAAGGATTCGAAAATGAATGATACATACAGAACCGCTAGTCGATCCTCTGTCGGATTTGAATGTTACCGCGCTATTGCCATGTTCGCTGGCCAGGAAGATCCGGAGTTCTATGTGTCGCCGAACCCGTCCCTCCGACTCCGACGCCTCCTCTTCGCCTCAGATGCGGAACTTTTGATCGACGTGCCGACTCTACCGATAATTGAGTTTGGTACATACCTTGAGGGAGCACCGGATGCGATGAATCGGGCACTCTTTCGGTGCCTCGAATCCTAGCTGGGTCCATTGAAATCCCCAAACTTGGTCCAATGATCAGAATGGCGGCGATTTCGGCCGCTTACGCACATGCCAGATTTCGCCATCTGATTGCATACGAGATGCACACGTCAGGCTTCGCCGTCTGATTGCATACTAGATGCACATGTCAGACTTCGCCATTTGATTGCATACGAGATGCACAGATGGGATACATGAACGGTGATAACAGGTTAACATGCGGCTATGAGCCAAGCAAATGCCTGGATCTGATACTCGTCAGGTCGTCTTATGTCGACCCATTGTCTATTTACATGTAGTTAGCTAAAGCCTACCTCCTCTCTACAGACTCTCAAACTCACTGTTTCAAACTCTATACATCTACCTAATCTCTATTATCTCGATTTACTAACCAGGACCTCGAAAATGGACCGTGTAAACGGCACAAACAGCATGAACAGTGTGAACGGTGTAAAAGGTCTTAACGGGGTAAACGGCTCTTCTAGCGAGGTCCTTTCGAAAGTCAAAGGATGGAACGGCAAACTCATTGCGCTGGATGAGCGGTGTATCCATGAGGTCGTCGCTGAAAGAGCCGCCACCACACCACACTCACCAGCGACGGATTCTTGGGATGGGGCGCTAAGCTACAGAGAATTGGACGATTTGTCAACAAGCCTGGCTTACCGACTGACTCAGGTGGGGGTCAGCATAGAGGACAAGGTCCCCCTTTGCTTTGAGAAATCACAATGGACCGTGGTGGCGATGCTGGCGGTCCTCAAGGCTGGGGGCGCGTTCGTCCCCCTAGATCCAGAGCATCCGGTGGAAAGGCTGCGAGAGATTGTAAGCAACGTGGAAGCGAGTGTCGTCTTAGCCTCACCGCAGAACGTTGGACTGCTATCAGAAAGTGTTGACTGCGTCTTGGAGGTCAGTGAGAAGGTGTGCAAGAACTTGGTAAGAGTACCGCCCGGGACTCCGGCAGTTCCAACAAAGCCATCCAACGCCGCATATGTGCTGTATACAAGCGGAAGCACGGGGAAGCCCAAGGGATGTGTGATCGAGCACGCGGCATATTGCACAAGTGCGAAGGCGCATGGAGAGGCAGTTGGAATCACCCCCGACCGGAGAGTGTTCCAATTCGCCTCGTACGCTTTTGATGCCAGCTTGGCAGAGATCCTCACCACCTTATTGAGGGGCGCCTGCATATGCATCCCCTCGGACTATGAGAGATTCAACGATCTGGCCGGGGCGATTTGCAAATACAAGGCAGACTGGGCGACGCTGACAGCGACAACCGCAAAACTCTTGCACCCAGACATGGTTCCCACGCTGCGCACCCTGTGTCTCGGAGGCGAGCTATCGCCGGACGCCCTCATCCAACTATGGGCTGACAGGTTGGAACTGTTCAACGGCTACGGCCCTACCGAGGCGTCTGTATTCGCGACTGCCTATCGATGGTCGGCAACATCTAATCCCCGAACTCTCGGAAAAGGAACGGGAACCAGGCTTTGGGTTGTCAACCTGGAAGAGAACCGTCATTGTGAGTTTGACGAAGTCGGTGAGTTGTTAATCGAAACACCCGCGTTGGCGCGAGGCTACCTCAACGACCCTAAAAAGACAGAAGCCGCATTCATTGATGCCCCGGGATGGCTGGGGTTACACGATGGCGCCAGGCTGTACCGAGTAGGAGACTTGGCTCTCTACCGATCCGATGGAAATCTCGAGTATGTCGGACGCCGGGACCATCAGATCAAAATCAGGGGCCACAGGATGGAACTGGGCGAGATCGAGTATGCCATTTCGGAGGTAAAGGGTGTCAACTCGGTTATTGTCGTGCCGAACCAACAGAGACTGGTTGCCGTCATATCCTTTCAGAGCAATGAGGAGCAAGGGGAGGTCTTGAACCTTTGCATGGAACCCGATGGTGAGTGGGCCGCGTCTCTCGCAGTCGTCATGGAGGCGGTAAAGGGCAAGCTTCCCAATTACATGATGCCGACGTCCTGGCTCGTGGTCAATCGCCTCCCTGTGACGGTGTCTGCGAAAAAGCTTGATCGCCTGGCCACGCAGACATGGGTGTCTTCGCTCAAGGAAGAGGACCTTCGGCTCTGGCAGGGCAGTGCAAGCACGCTGGTCGATGGGCTCGATGCCGACAAGACAGAGACCGAGTCGCTTCTGTGTCGGCTATGCAGCGAGATCCTGAACATCGCGCCGAGCAAAATCAACATGAAACAGTCATTCCTAGCGCAGGGAGGAGATTCCATCACCGCCATGCAGCTGGTCTCTCTGAGCAAAACCCATGGCTTGGTCATCACAGTGAAGAACACACTCCTATCGAAGAGTCTGAGCGATCTAGCTAGGCATGCAAAGCTAGATTCCAGCGGTATAACAAGCACGCCCGAGATGGTCGACGACGAGAGCGCATATTACCAGCCATTCTCATTGTCGCCAATTCAGCAATTCTTTTTCGACATCACCCCCCAGGGTGAGAACCATTTTAACCAAAGCTTTCTCGTGGAATTGACCAAGCCCATCACCGCTGAACAGTTGAAAGAGGCCGCCGACGCAGTAATAAAGCGACATGCGATGCTCAGAGTGCGGTTCATCAAGAACCCGGGGAGCGCGTGGACTCAAAAGGTGACACCCCCCCATGAAGCCCCTTCTTACCTCCTGGAAAGTGGAGACGCCCTACCCGACAGCGATCTGTTACTGGCGGTGGCGAAGATGCAATCGCAACTGGACCTCCAACAAGGTCCCTTGGTCGCATTCGGTCTTTGGCATCTACGACAATCTGGCACTCAGGTGCTCTTTGCTACATGCCATCATGCCATTGTGGATTTGGTCTCGTGGCGTATCATTCTCCAAGAACTTGAGGAGCATATCCAGCACAAGCACATCTCCTCGCCCTCTGGCCTTTCTTTTCCCCGCTGGCTGAGCATTCAGGAGGAGCACTGCCTGAACCACATCGAGCCCGCCGCAGCGCTGCCCCATGAAGTAGGGCCTTATCAACCTGATTTCTGGGGTATCTCTCATCTGCCTAACAGGGTGGAAGATGTTGTTTCATCATCTTTCGTGCTAGACCCGGAGGCGACGGCCGCATTGTTCGGCCCGGAAGCTCGATCGAGATGGCAAGTCGAGCCCATCGATCTGCTTGTGGCATGCCTCGCATCCTCTTTCCACAATGTCTTCCCAGAGCGGCAGACGCCAGTGATAGTCAACGAAGGCCACGGACGGGAGCCATGGGACCTGCCCATTGACCTCTCGCGGACAGTCGGATGGTTCACCACCCTCATGCCTCTGTGGTCCCCTGTCGCAGGCCAGAGCCTGATCGAGACCATAGCCGACATCAAAGACCAGCGTCGCCTTGCGCCAGCGAAAGGGCTGTCGTATTTCAGCGCACGATATCTCCACCCAGAAGGCAGGGAGAGATACGGCTGGCACCGGAACAGCGAGGTATTCTTCAATTACGAAGGAGCATACCAGCAGCTTGAGCGGAACAGTGGGCTCTTCCGGCATTCGCCTCTATCGAATCCTCATCAATTATCCGACAACAGTCTCACAAGCAACCGAGTTACTCTTTTCGAGTGGACAGCTACCGTCAAGAACGGCCAGCTCCACGTCAGCATGGACTATCACCGGCACATGAATCATGAGCAGCGTATTGTGAAATGGGTACAGGCATACCAGAAGTTGTTACAAGATCTGCCCGGCGTACTAGCAGCTCACCGGCGGCCGCTAGTTACTCGGAGCGACTTCCCTATGGTCCAGCTAAGCGAGTACGACTGGGCTCAGCTACAAAGCCAACTTGGGCCGACAGCTGTCGACTGTTTGGAAGAAATATACGCTCCCATTTCAGCGCAGGAGGGAATGCTCATCGGGCAGAGTCTGAATTCGGAGCTGTACATGGCGGATGTGAGAGCTACCATCAAGCCACTGTCCGGGGCCATTAATGTCGACCTTGAAAGGCTAGAGAGGGCTTGGGAAGCGGTTGAAAAGAGACACTCAGCCCTTCGAACGTCTTTCTCCGCGGCAATTGGATCAGATAGTGCCTTCACGCAGCTTGTGTTCAACGTGAGGCCCGACAAAGTGCTCGACGAGGCATCGGCCCCTGGCTGTCGCTTCCATGCCGACCGTTCGGGGACTGGAGATGTGGCGATACATCTGCGCGTCAACCATGTTGCCGTTGATGCCGGATCGCTGGCGATTATACTGAGAGACCTGAGTCTCGCGTACGATGGCCGCCTGCCTGAAGAGGATGCTCCCCGCTTCAGCCATTACAGTGCCTGGAGGGCCGAGAGGCAGACCGAAGAGGCCCAACGTTACTGGCATCAATACACCCAGGGAATGGCCCCCTGCGTCATGCCGCTAGCCGCCCCGGGACCACCCAGCAAGTCTATTGGCGCAAAATACGACCTCAAGGCGCCAGACCACGCCTCGCTGCAGCGCTTCTGCTCTGAGAACGAAGTAACCCTCTCCCACGTCCTGCACGCCGCATTGGCTTTGGTTCTCCAGGCGTACCTGGGCCAAGACGACGTGTGCTTCTCCTATTTTGCCTCCGATCAAGACATCAGTGAGCACGGTGCGAAGGAGGCTGTTGGTGTATTCATTGACGCTCTCATTTGCCGGGTGCGTATGAAGAGCCTGACGACCGTGGGAGATCTTGTCAGGTACATGCGCGAAGACGCCATCGACGGCCTGGCCAACCAGTATGGCTGCTCCATTGCCAAGATCCAGCACTCTCTCAACTTGGGAGGCCATCAGCTCTTCAACGTAGGCATATCCGTGCAGAAGGACTGGCCAAGTTGCTGGGTCAGTAGTCAATGCTCAATGAGCGATCTCAGATGGAGTGAGACGAACGATTTTGGCCTCGGCATCAACGCTATTGACGGACCTGATGGCGTCATTATCAGCATCTCGTATGCGGAGGGGACGGTTGAGGAGCCCCAGATTCGAAGTTTCGCGTCGGCTTTCGAGCAGGCCATATCCAGCATTTACGACGGCAGTGCGAACCGAAAGCTGTCAGAGGTCCGACTGATAGGGGACGACGATATCAGAAGGATCAGCGAGTGGAACGGCCCTCGACTCCCGGAGATTAGCGAATGCATCCACCACGTGTTCCGGAACCAAGTGACCAAGACTCCAAATGCGACGGCGATTTCGTCATGGGATGGAGAGATGACCTACCGTGATCTCGACCATGCCTCTGATGTGATTGCTCGTCACCTGGTCTCGCGCTTTGGACTGCATGTTGGAGAGAAGGTACCTTACTGCTTCGAGAAGTCCCGCTGGGTTCTCGTGGGTCTTCTCGGCATCCTTAAGGCTGGAGGTGTGCTCGTGCCGATGGAACATTCGCACCCAGCAGATCGCCTTCAATATCTTGCCGGAGCTGTAAAAGCACGAGTGGTTCTTGCGTCACCGCAGTTCGTCCCAAAATTAGAAGAGGCTGCGGAAAACGTCGTTCCCCTGAGCCAAACGCAGTTCGAGTTTCTCGCCCGCGACGCTCCAGCGGTTGAGTTGCCTATCCTCAGCCCAGAGGATCAAGCCGCGGTCCTTTTTACGTCGGGCAGCTCCGGGAATCCAAAGGGATGCATATGGAAGCACAAGACCTGGTGCTCAAGCGCTGCGCGGCAGCTGGATGGCCTTCACATGCGCACCCGTCGCCGGTTCCTGCAGTTCGCAAGCTATTCGTTCGGTGCTTCGTTTACCGAGATGCTTACCGCTCTCCAGATCGGCGGTACCATCTGCTTCATCTCAGACCACGACAAATTCAATGATGTCGAGAACGCGATAGCCGCGACCAAGGCAGACTGGGCCCTACTGCCTCCCTCACTCGTCAAGTCCCTAGACTCTCTAGGTTCCATCGAGACGCTTGTCTGCGGCGGAGAATCGATCGACAGCGTATCTGTTGCAAAATGGGCATCCAGAGTGGATCTGCTTCAGGCATACGGGGCGACAGAAACCGCCGTTGTCTCTACGGCCAAGTCCATGTCGAAGACAACCAACCCGAAGACTCTCGGCCGGACCATTCACGGGGGGTGTCATATTGTAAATCCCTCTAACTATCACCAACTTCTTCCACTTGGCGCCGCGGGAGAACTCGTGGTCGAAGGCCCGCACCTCGGCGCAGGTTATCTCAATATGCCAGAAAAGACTGCAGAGGTCTTCGTCAGCGACGCGCCTTGGATGTCATCTGTCCGCCACTACCGTACGGGTGATCTGGCACGCTTAGACCCTACCAACGGGGACATCATCTACATGGGCCGCGAAGACGCCCAAGTTAAGATCAACGGCATGAGAGTCGAGCTCGGTGAGGTAGAAGCACACCTCCGCAGGCATCTGACGGAGTGCGAGGGAGTAGCTGCCGAACTTATTATCGCCGAGGCCGCAGTACCCACGATGCTGTTTGCTTTCGTCGCCCTGGGCCAAGATTTCGATGGTGACGAGCCAGGGTTTGATGGAACCGGGGACATACAATACTCGTCGGAAACGTGGGACCGTCTTGCTGACAAGATCGAAGGCCTAGATGGAAAGCTCGCCGAGACACTGCCCAGGCACATGATCCCGTCCTCCTTCATTCCTCTGAGGAAGTTGCCCCTGACGGCCTCGTTCAAGGTCGACCGGGTGAAACTTAAGTCACTAGGCCGTCGTCTCTGCGCTGCTAATACTCGCCTACCTACTCCAACATCTGGCGGGAAGCGACGGGCCGGGAGCGACCTGGAGAACCAACTTCTCAGTCTCTGGAAGTCCCTCTTTCCAGGACACAGGATCGGGATGGAGGATAACTTCTTCCGCTTGGGAGGAGACTCGCTGATGGCCATGAAGCTTGTCACCAAGGCGCGAGCCAAGAAAATCAAGATCACCACGGCCGACGTGTTGAAAAACCCAGTCCTGTCCGACCTTGTGGCTGCCCTCGGCGGTTCACCAAGCGGTGCAGAAGCGAAGTCCAAGGCTCAGGGGCGTACCATGGCGCCGTTCTCGCTTCTTGACGAGGAGGAAGAACTGAAAGATGTGATCAGTCATGCCGCAGCGCAATGCAACGTAGACAAGGCATCCATTCAAAATATCTTTCCCTGTACGCCTCTGCAAGAAGGCATGTTTGCCTCGTCGGCCCAACATCTTGGTGTCAATATGGGCCATATCGTCATGGAGCTGCCGCAGGGTTTCGATGAGTGGCGATTCAGAAGTGCAGTAAAGGAGCTCGCCCGGAATCACCAGATCCTGCGCACGCGAATTGTCCACAGCCCTGGCCTGCGGATCCTTCAAGCAATCGTGGACCAAGACATGCCCCTGGTCGAGCGTGTAGACAGTATGGCCGAGTACGTACGGACGGCGAGAAACACACCGATCACATTTGGCGACCCGCTGAACCGGTTCGTACTCGCGCGCGATGACCAGACCCATGGGGCTGAGAGAGTGATCTGGTCACTTCATCACGCCCTATACGACGGGTGGTCCTTCCACCTGATGAAGCGGGACCTGGCAACTTTGTACAATGGGCGCGAAAATGTCGTTCCGAGGACACCTTTCGTCAATTATATCGACTATCAGCGTGCCCGAAGTGCGGAAGAGGCGAAGAAATTCTGGCACGAATACACCAAAGACACCGAGTTCCAGGCATTCCCGGCACTTCCTTATCGCGGGTACGCGCCACGACCAACGGCCTATTTCGAGGGCAAGATTGCCCTCAACGGGAAACGTGTGCCTGGAGCGACACTGCCAACGGCGATTCGGGCAGCTTTTGGTCTTAGCTGTTGTGCCTACACCGGCACGGACGACGCTTTCTTCACCAACGTCGTCACTGGCCGCGATGCCGATCTCGCCTCGATAGAAGATGTCGTTGGGCCGACCCTATCCACAGTGCCGATCAAAGTTAGTCGACCCGGCGACGACACCTCCGTCGTATCGTTCCTGCAGAATCTCCAGTCCCAGGGCGCGGCCATGATTCCGCATCAACACATCGGCATGCACAACATCAGCAAATTCGGCGACCACGCAAGACAAGCGTGTGAGGTGACAAACCTTCTCGTGGTCCATCCGGAATACGAAGCAGACCCAGACCATACTTTCAAATATCTGAAAGATCCAACCGAGGCGGCGTCCGTCTTCTCCACTTACACGGTGATTATGCAGTGCTACATCACGCCGGAGGGCTTTACTTGGTCATGCTGGTACGATCCCGATGTGATTACCGGAGAGAAAGCGAAGAGATTTGTTGGTCATTTCGACCATACCCTGCAGGGACTGCTCTCTTGCTCTCGGGTCTCAGATCTGGCGGTCATAAGCCCGGAGGACGAGCGGCTTGTCCATGAATTGCAGCCAAAGTACAACGAGGAAGCGGCGAAATCGCTTGTCCACAGCCTCATTGTCAAGCAAGCACAGCTACATCCGGACTCCGAGGCGGTTTGCGCCTGGGACGGCACTCTGTCGTATAGTGAGCTAGACGAGCTGTCCTCTAAACTGTCGCGCCACCTAATCGGCCTCGGGGTTGGTCCCGAGCGGAAAGTCATTGTGTCCGTCGACAAATCCAAGTGGCAAGCTGTAAGCCTGCTGGCTGTCCTCAAAGCCGGCGGCGCGTTCGTGCCGATTGACCCATCGTATCCAAGGGCTAACCTGCGGCGTATCATTATGTCGGTTGATCCTGAAGCTGTTATCGCGTCGCCAAAACACAGCAAGCTGTTTCCTCGACTGTTGGAGTTCATCGACGCGACGGACCCGGAGTCTTGGATAGATGACGACGAGGAGTTCGGAGAAGATGCCGTGGAGGAAGTCTCGCCAGACGACGCTGCATTTGTTCTGTACACCAGTGGTAGCACGGGACTTCCAAAGGGATGCATCATCGACCATGGGGCTTACTGCTTTTCTGCTCTGCATCAGACCCACGGGGTCAACGTCGACCGCTCGAGCCGAGTATTCAGTTTCGCGTCGCTGAGCTTCGACGCCGCCATGCTCGACATCTTGACTACCCTTATCCTCGGCAAGACCGTGTGCGTGCCATCCGAGAAGGAGCGCGTGGATGATTTGGCTGGTGCCATTACGCGGCTGCGAGCGGATTCGGTCATGTTCACGCCGTCGCTCCTGTCCACGATCAACCCCGACAGCGTACCAACGCTCAAGACCATCATCTCGGGAGGCGAGCCTCTCGACGCGAAGATCATAGACACCTGGAAAGATCGCGTCTTGCTCATCAACGGGTACGGGCCGGCCGAGTGCAGCGTCGTATGCTGCTCCAACATGAGCCCAAGTCCAGACTCCCCAAAGAACGTAGGCCGTCCCTTCAGTGCCCGGATGTGGGTTTCCAAGCCCGAGGACTATCACACGCTCGTGCCCGTAGGTGCGGTGGGAGAGCTGCTGTTGGAAAGCCCCGCACTATCTCGCGGCTATCTCAACGACGAGGCGCGCACCGCTGCCGCGTTCGTGGACTCGCCCCGGTGGTCGCCCAAGGACGAGTCTGGGAAGTCGCGGAGACTATACCGCACGGGAGATCTGGTCTATCAAGAGGCCGACGGGTCCATCGTCTACGTCGGACGAAAAGACTCGCAGGTCAAGGTCCGCGGCCAGCGCTGCGAAACGGCCGAGATCGAGCGGCAGATGCTGCAGACCCCCGGCATAGCACAAGCTGTCGTGGTGCTCGCGGGTGCGGGAGACAGCAGACGCCACCAACTGGTAGCCGTCATCGCCTTGAACGATGTTGCCGCGCCCGAAGAGGGCAAGAAGGCCGGGCTGGAAATCCTCGACGAGGAACACGCCTTCAAGGCCAAGAAACTGGCCGAAGAGGCGTGCAGGCATCTGACCCGGAACCTGCCGGGCTTCATGGTGCCGACTGCCGTGCTGGCTGTGCGTCGGATCCCGCTCAGCGTCAGCGGAAAGACAGACAAGAAGAAGGTCGGCGACTGGGTGACATCCCTGCCGGAAGGTCAGCTGATCGCGGCCAATTCACTCACCTCGCTTGAGGACGAGGTGGTGCGCGAACCGGCCAACCCGCTGGAAGCAACGCTTCGAGACATCTGGGCGGCAGTTCTCAAGATGCCTGCGGGCAAGATATCCACGGCCCGGTCTTTCGTACAGCTTGGAGGCGACTCCATCTCGGCCATGCAGGTTATGGCGAAGTGTCGCGACGAGGGAATCGCACATATCAGCGTGAAGGACATTCTACACACAACTGGCATTATCGAGCTTGCATCGACTGATGCACGCCAAGATGCGAGCAATGGGGTAGACAACAATAACAGCTTTGCCGCTTCGTCACCCGACAATGGTTCCGACAAAGGACTCGTTTCCAGTGCAGCTTCTCATGCTGCCGTGGACGTGGCGGCAATCGAAGCTGTCGAAGAAGCCACAAACACGCAAGCCTCGATGGCGTTGGCCGCTATGGCGCACCCTCGCACACAAGTGGCCTTTTTCCACTTCGACTTTGTGAGCGGCATCGACAAGGGCCGCCTCATAGCTGCATGCGAGAACCTAGTCGCAGCCCACTCAGCTCTGAGAAGTTTTTTCTTTGAGCAGCACGGGCGAGTCTACCAAGCTGCTCTCAGGGACGCCAAGCCGTCCTGGACCTTCTTCGAGGGCAGCCAGGACATGGCCAGCGACGCAGGAGCCTTTATCCAGTTAAGCCATGAGCGAGAGGTGCGGCCCGGCGAGCCACTCATTCGCTTCTGCTTCCTCCAATCCCAAGAGAGGACACGGGCCCGCCTGCTAGTAGAGATATGCCATGCCTTGTACGACGGGATAAGCTACGCAAAGATGCTTCGAAGCTTGCAATGTGCTTATGAGGAAAACCAGCCGCTGCCCCGTGGTCCTCAGATGCACGAATACCTTCGCCGGCTCAAGATCATTGCCAAAGAGGGAGAGTCGCGGAAGTATTGGCGCGACCTCCTTCAAGGCTCATCCGTTACCAGGGTCGCGCCTTGGGCGGCTGGCCGAAGACCCGGGCTCCTTGATAAGTTAATCACCAAGTCGATCAAACTGAAGACGACTAGCTCCCCGTTAGCTACCATTATCAAGGCTGCCTGGGCCGGCGTGTTGGCTCGAGTCCAGGGTTCCTCTGACGTCGTTTTCGGCCAGATCGTCTCGGGCCGTAACATTGCTTTCCCCGGGATCGAGCAAGTCCTCGGGGCGTGTATCAACACCTCGCCCGTCCGAGCCAGGATAACGGAACAGACGACGTGGCACGAGCTCCTCACAAGCCTCCAGCAGCAACACCTGGACAGCATCCCGCACGAGACGACGGGCATGGGGCAGATCGCGGCCGAGTGCGCGGGCTGGGACGCCGCCGACGGGCGCATGAGCACCGTCGTCAACCATCTGGGCACGGGCAACGAGGGCCAGAGCGAGCGGGACTTCGCGGGGGCGCGATGCAAGACGGACATCACGGCGGCGCGGAACTGCTCGGTCGACCTGGGCATCGAAACCCGCGTCAGGGGCGACGACGGCCTCGACGTCGTCATGCTCTTCTGCTCGCGCATCGTGCCCACGGCCTGGGCCGAGGACCTCATGGACCTGCTCGTCCGCCACGCCGAGATGTGCTTCAGGCACCCCGACGCCCCCGTGCTCTCGTCCCACGACTATAGCCTGGGGCGCCTGTCGATGAGGGCCGTGCATCCGCTGGTGCGTGCGGCTTGGGCATCTGCGCTGGGCGGGGCTGGCCTGCAGGACGGCAATCGCCCCTACTGGGAGCTGCTAGACAAGAACGGGCTGGCGCGCATCGCGGACCATCTGGCTGCCTCTGACGTCAGTGTCAGCGCGGACGAGCTGGCGGAGCTGCCGACTATGGCGCTCCAGAGTGAGTTGGTGATGGGGAAGTTGGGGCTGAATTGATATTGAGTTATGGTTTAAATGTCCTCATTTCGTGTACAATAGTAGACTAGCTTTCTTATCGTTATTGTCATTAGAATGTGCCTCGTGCAAGAGAAAATCAGAGCCATTAGCATTTAGAGCATGTGAGATTCAGAGTGAGTTGACTCCAGGCTTGGGACCAAAGCCCAACGCCGGTTAATGCAGGTGCGCCGATACACCACCAAGTGAGCTCAGTTTAGGTCTTCAGGCTCCGGATGTTTTTTTGTTCGAATCCTGCCGCCTCCGGCAATCTCTTGTTACTTCCTGCCTATAGCTTATAGGTGAATATGCCGCGAAGAGGCGATCTATTTCTCGGTGGGCATGCCTGCTGTACTCGCTTGCGACCCTCAAAATCTTGAAGCAGAACACGCAAACATAAAGTCCTCTGTGGTGCGGCTGCCATGCCGTCAAGTATCAACAGCCGCCATTGGGTTGGGTCCTCTGGTTGCGTATTAAGGATAAAATGTTCCCGGAACCACAGCAAGGCAATATCATTGTTGATCCATTCATTCTCAGAGCTTGTGAACCGCCAACCTTTGAATCTTCCGTCTTCCCTATTAGGGAACTATTGTTGTTGAACATTTTTGCCGGCATAGATGACAAGTGGTGGGATAACCTGGCCCACGGCGCTCACACACTCAAGAAAAGTCGCCCACGTACGATTATGAGCGTCTTTGACCGATATTGCCTTACGGTATTCCTCCTAGATCACGAATCCATTTTCTCCCATACCTTCCACCAGCCCAATCTCGTCAGCATTATATCGGTAGCGGGCGGGGATGTTCTTGATATTCTCGAGGGTAAGGCGGACGAAAAGAAGGTTAATAAACTCGGGGGTGGCGCCGTTAACGTGTTGATAATCGATGATCTGACTCTTGATGGTCCTGACGGCTGGATTTCGGCGGAAAAAGCCTTGGTGCCAGTTCTTTCCAAAGGGTATATCATCCCCGTTGTGGTAGGCTATGCGACGAGCGTAAAAGCGGAACCGATGATCTGGAGGGGCGTAGCCTAAATGGACTTGGGTAATGATCCAGTCAACTAAAGAAGCTTCCTGTAGCTTAGACAGCTTCTGGCGGTTCTCGTTAACCTCTTCGCGAGTAGGAATACCCTCAATTCGACGTCGTAAGTAGGTCCTATCGACTTCATAGCCATCGGTAGCCCCGCAGACCGTCCGGTCTTGGCTAATCGCGTTAATAGTAGAAAAGGTACGAAGCTGGGCTGAAGAAACCATATCGCCAGAAATGCAAGAGACTGGAGGATAAGAAGATAGTATTTTTTGTTTTTAGAAGTCTATGGGAAGGTCTTCAGATTAAGAAAAGGTTGGATGGGGGAAGACTCGAAGGTGTCGCGTATATTGTCGGCCGTGGTAGGGGCGGGTCGGGAAGGGGTAGGCCACCTTAACTTAAAAGTATTCATATTTAATCTAGATATTTAACATATTATCTAAGTTAAGAATGGCCCTGGACGCATTTAGGCTTATAGGGCTCTTCCAAGTATGCCTCGTCATTCGCATTCAGTTCTATGCCCCGGGCCATCAGCGCCTCTTCTATCCTCTTCACGCTGTGTAACCCTACTATCGGGGCTGTGACTCGCTTGTTGAGCCACGCCAGGGCGACCTGACTCATTGTCCAACCACGGCGCTTGGCCACTGCGTGCACCCGTGAAATGATGACCCTGTCTGTCTCGCTGTGTTCGTTCCCGAAACGACTCGGCTCCAACGATCTCGCGCTGTATCCGTTACCCTCGAGGGGACGTGCCAGCGCACCTTCGGCTAATGGAGACCAAGGGAGCAGTCCGATGCCTGTTTCTCTACAGTAGCGGTTCATCTCCCTTTCCTCTTCGCGGTAGAGCAAGTTGTAATGGTTCTGCATGGCCACGAACTTCGTCCAGCCATTCTTGTCGGCAGCAGCTTGAAGCATGGCGAACTGGTACGCCCACATTGAGCTAGCTGCGAGGTAGCGCACTTTGCCGCCCATAACCAACTGATGTAAAGTCTCTGGCGAACGGGTTAGCCATATGGGCGTTGATTGCAGACTACAGGCAACTAACGCATTATCTCTTCGGGGGCCACAGACGAATCATAGCGATGGAGGTGAAGCACATCGACGTAGCTGGTCTGCAGGCGTTCGAGGGAACCCTCCACGGCGCTCAAAATACTTGATCGCGATGCTCCTTTAACATTGTTACTGAAAGTGCGTGTAGGTATAGCACGCTCTGGCTTCGGAGCACCTACCGACCTGGTTCACGTAGTCTTTGCTCTGCCGTGCGATCTTATCCATGAAGGGGACAAAGTCTCCAGGAGTACTGGTTTCCGGATCACCTACGACTCTACCAACTTTCGTCTTGATTCCAGCGACTCAGCGACTAGCCGGATCTGTCCAGCCTCGAAACTCACCATCAAAACCAGTTTTCTCCGGGGAATATTAAACCTCTGAATGGTGCGTCCTATTATGCGCTCCGCCATTCCGTTGCTGTAGGTATTGGCGGTGTCCCATGTGTTTATGCCCCTTAGATACCCTTCGTAGAGGAGCCGGGACGCCTAGATGATCAGTCTTCTTCCGTGGCAGCTTCGGGCACGGCTCTGGGCGCTTCTCACCTCGTCTTCTTGCAGACACCACGAAAGCCACTCTGGATGGCCAAAGCCCATTGTGCCCATTATGGGATTGGAAACCCGCAAGCCGCTTTTGCCAACTTGTCTGTATTCAACTTTCGTGGCCTTTACCGAGTCGGCCATGGAAGTGGGAAGCAGACGCATCCCTTCTGCCAAGGATGACACTCCCCTATCTCTCCCTGAAGCTGCAACTAGCCCATGGCGAGGCTGTATCTGACGCGCAGTTGTCTCCAATACCCTTCTGGTAATGAAACGCGGGGGCATGGCGAAAAGTAAGGAAGAAAAAAGGAGACCGTCGGGATATCAGGAAATCTATGCAGCAGCGGGACTGCAAAGAATTGCGCGATAACGTCTGGGAAGGGAATCGACCACATCGTTCAAGGGTCTGATATCGAGGTTGATCCATTCTGCTTATTACAACTGACCCCTGGGACTTGAAGGAAGTAGATGGCAGCGGTGTGGTCGGATCATCCCCACCCAGGCGGGCCCGGCATAGTTAGCCGACTCGTGTTGCAGTGCTTTGCCGCTTCTGTACAACGGTTTGTTTAGTTTTTCTTCGTTACCCACACTTGGCACCTTCCCTTTGCGAAACCATGAGCGAGGAGGGTCAGGCATATTCGAGAGGAAGCAGCCAACAAGTGTTGCAGTTACAGAAGAGTCTTACAGAAGTACAGTAAGCTGACATGTCCCCCCACTCACCGTCATGCCACCCATCTACTATGGTGTTAGTGGTAGTTTTAAGCACACTGTTAGGTACGTTAGCTGGGAGACCCATTTATTAATAACCTACCTTGGATTAATTCATTTCCCTAAGAAAATCTATTATTTTAAAGTGGCACCCTACTTATTAATAATCACTAAGGCTATATATAACATATATAGAGTAAATAATAAGCGCTATAGCTGTTATAATAACGGTTAAGGACTAAGGCAACCTTATTATTAATGGGCCATTTAATTAACGGGCCACCTTATAGCTGTATAACGCGTTAATTTATTTACTAATATTTTCCCCTTATAACAGGCACTTTAATAACCAGTTAAAAAATTTAAGAAAATTTTATTTATTTATTAAAATTTATATTATCGAACGATATATAACTTTTAGCCTAATTTTGTACGCATGACGGCTGATGGCATAACTAATTATTAAACCTCAGTTATACGGTTTATGTTAGCAGAAGTACTGTAGAAATCTGAGTAATAGGTCGTATGCTAATTACGTTTAGTAATAATAGATATTAAAGGTAATTCAGGTAGCTAACTTGTTATTATAAGCGGGTATTAATTAGATTATAAGGAATTGCGAACTTATAAACATTACTTTTAACTTAATAAAGCTTAAGCCTGCTTAATTTCGATTATAATAATTAAGTACTTTTAAGTTTATCGAGCGTTTTCGAACCGTTATCTTGGCTTAATATGCTTTATGCGTTAAGTTTTTATTTATTTAATTATATATATCGCATTATTTTAAACCAGTTACGTAATTTAAGGTTTATATCGGAGACTATGACGGCTGACTGGCTTAACCAACTATTAAACCCTAGTCGTACGGTTTATGTTGGCAGTAGTACTATGGGAATCTAAGCAATAAACTGGAGGTGTAGTTACGTCTGGTAATAGCAGATGTTAAAGGTAATCTGGATAACCAAGTTGTATTATAAGCTGGTACTATCTAGACTATAGGAAAATAACGAGCGTATATATGTTACTCCTGGCTTAAGGTACTCAAGCGGCTCAAACCTTTGAGTTGAGACCTTTGAGCCCGTCGCAGGCTCAAGGGTCTCAAAGCGCTAAGGCCTTTGAAACCTTTGAGCCAGTCACGTGACCCGGGACCCACGTCGGAGACAAGTCTCAACTCTCCGACCGTTTGTCTTTAGGCCAAGCCCTCAGATCATAACAGAGACGTATTTTACGTCCTTTAACTACCCGTTAATAAGTTAAGTTTGCTTGTTATAATATGATTTTTTGAGGAGGGATTTTTACTTTTAAAAACTAATTTATATATCGGATTTACTTAGAAAGAACCTTTCTTTTTTATATATTAACTTTTCTTATTTAACCATTATAATATAACGAACCTGTTATATATCCACCTGGAGGTATAAGCAATATCCGAAATGGGGGTTCTTAATTTGCAGGTAACAATAACGTAATAAATAAAATATTCGTTAAAAAGATTAACGGATTCTTTTTTTAATTAAAAAATAGTCTAGTTACCTTTAATTAAAAGCTTAAATTGATAATTAAAACACGAAACTAAATAAGTACTATTTATATAAAAAACCGTTCGTTATATATCCATCTGGATTTAATAAATATATCGTAAATTTATGGAATTTATTAGATCTGGTCCCAGATTTACCAAATCCTCCAGATTACCACTTCTTGGCGCAAGGAAAGCTAAACTTTCCTTACCCGAAAATTAGCCGTAAAAAACCCATACCAGATTCCGGAAGCCGGTTTCTTTAAAACAGGAACCCTTATTCCTGTATTATAATATTATTTCCCTTTTCCGAAAATCTTTATCCCAAAAATAAAAACCGTAAATAACCTTTTTATTTTGTTAAAAAAGTTTTCCGTAACTTTTTAACTAACTTTATTATAATAAGTCGAAAAAAAAAAACGAAAAAAAAATTTACGCAAAAATTAATACAATATTCGTAATATTCGTATTAAATTAATTAAAACTTTTAAAATTAAAACCTTTCCTTATTTTAATTATATTCGATTCGGTAAATTTTTTTTTTTAAAAAATACTTAAATTATAATTATTATATTCGTTATTAACGTTTTTTTTATAATACGGAAATTATAAATTCATTAAAAAAATAAATAAAACATAAAAACGATTATAATAAAAATAACGGAAAATTAAAAATAACTTTTTAAAATATCTAAAAGTTATAAAACAAATTAAATAAATTATAACGTTAGCAAAAAAAAGAAAATTTAAAAAATTAAAATGTTTACGTTTTTAATAAAACCTTTTTAAAAAAAGGGTTTTAAAAATATTAAAAAAAATTTAAAACTAAATTAATTAAAAAAACGGAAAAGGTTTAAAAAAAATAACGTCGCATCAAAATAAAGCAAACGTAACTTACTTTTAAAATAAACGTTACGGTAAAAACGTTTACTTTTTTCAGCTAAAATATCGAAAGCTTAGATTTAGGCGGGGGACCGTTATCGCCTGTAACTTTGGCTGGGCTAAAAACGGTCGGTTTCGATTTTGCCGGTAAAAATTCTTAACCAGATTTATCGTATTCGTTAAATATTTAAATAATTCCTATATACTGTCTTTAAAAAATAATCTATTTATTTAATTAAATACTAAATTTTATTTTTAACTATTTTAAAATTTAAAATTTTTTTAATTTCGTATTCGTTATTATTTTTTTCGATTTCGAATTTTTTTTAAACGGAACGTTTTTTAAAAATGGTTTTAATAAGGAAATATAAAATATAAGGTATATTTTTATAATTTTAGGTAATAATAATTTATAAATAATTTTTAAAATAACTTTTTTAATTTTAAACGGATTAAATTTTTTAAAATTAAGTTTATCGTTAAATTCTTTCGTTTTAATCTGGAAAAAATTTAACGTTATATTTTATTTTTAACGTAATAAGTAAACCTTATTTCCTTTCGTTAAAATTAATCTCTTAATTTTTTTCTTATTATAATATTAGGCCATTTTTTATTACAAAATTATAATTTAATTTAATTGTTTTATTTAATTATTTATTTAAAGGTGATAAGTTATCGAAAATTTAAATTTAATATTAATTTACTTAAAAAATTAATACTAAATTTAAATATAAAAAGCTTATTTCGGTTAAAATAATTTTTTTTTATATTTCGTATTTATTAAAATAATATCGAATAAAAACGTAAGTTAATTATTTTACCGTTACGATTCTTTTAAAAGGTAAAAAATACCTATATTTAATATATTTATTAATAATTACTTATACCGCATCGTATTCGATTCCGGTAACGGGGTCCTTTAATATAAAAAAACTAATAATAAAATCCTAAATTATAATATTTTATACTTTATTAGATATATTTATAAGTTATAATAAATTATACGGCTTATAACAGTTTACTTTTACCTTATTATAAATATTATAATTTTTAATTATTTATTTAATTATTTAATAAAGTTTTAAAAAATTATATTTTTTTTAAAATCGCGTAATAATTTTAAATACTTTTTAATATTTATATAAAAAATTTTCGTAAAATTTTTTAATAAATTCTTTTTATTATTAGCGGAAAATATAAATCTTACCGTAAAATAATAAATAATCCTTATTATTTCCCTTTAATTATTTAATTACTTTGTATTTTTTTAAGTTAATAAAACTTTTAAATTAATTAACCTTTTTAAAATAAGTTATTTTAAAATTATACATAACTATATTATCTTATCGTCCTTACGATATAGTACCTATATATATCGTTTAAAAACTTTTAAATCGGAATTTCTTTTTCGGTTTAAAATATCCGCTTAAATATTTTTTTACCTTTAATATAATAAAATTTAAAATTAAAATTAAATAAAAAATTATCCAATTTTTATATCGTTTATTTAATTTTTAAGTAATTATAAATTAAATAAAAATTTTATAATTTAAATAAATATTAAATAATTTTTTAGTTCCATTAAGGAATAGTTCCCTTTTTTTAAATATTAAGATAATTATTAATAATTCCTTATCGTAAATAAAATACTTAAATTTTACGTTCTTTAAAGCTTTAAAAAAATGCTATTAGGTATTATTTTCCGTTACTTTTTAATTATTTTAAAATTATTTTAAAAGCGTAATTTAAAGCGTTTATTTTAAATCGTTTTTTTTGTTATAATTTAGTAACTTAATTACCGGGACGCTAACAATTTTATTTTTAATTTTTTTAAAAAACTTTTTTAACTTTATCTGAAAATTCGAACTTTTTTTTAATATATTTTTTGGTAATAAACTTAGTTAAGAAATTAACAAGTTTGCCGTAATTCTGAACCAAAAATTATATATAACCGGTAAATTCTAAAAATTAACGGATATTAATAATAATAACTTTATTAAAAATTAACCAATTTTTAATAACTTTTAATTTAAATTTTTAATTTTAAATTTATCACGGGATAATAATAAAACTTAAAAGGTTTAACTTTTAAATATACCAAATACTTTTTTTAACGTTTATTAACAAATTAACCTTTTTAAAAGTCTCCAGAATTTAACCGACGTATTTTTTATATTTCTTTAAAATTTTTAAATAAATAAAAATATCGTCTAAATAAACGAAAACGACTTTATTTAAAATTTTCCGTAAAATAATAATAAATATATTCTAAAAACTGGCTGGAACATTAATTAAGCCCTAGGGCATAACCTTATACTTATAATACCTATAAATAATCCTAAAGGCGGTGTTTTATTCCTTATCTTTAACCATTCGTATTAAATAATAATTATCGGACAGGTTTAAAATTATAAATTATTTAACCTTATTAATATTTTCTTTTATGGTATTTATTAACGTTAAAAATATTTATTTTTAATAATAATATTATTTAGTTATCGATAATTATATACTTAACGGTACATTAAATCTTTATCCTTATCGATCTTAATTTTACCATTTTTCATTTTTAGTACTATCATAACTGGATATCCGGCAAATAATTCGGACTTTTAAATATAACTGTTACAGTACAGGAACAGGGGTTCCTGTCTTGGGAGAAACCTGTCCTCGGAGGTCTCTGAGGGAGGTTCCGACCGGGTAAACCTCGGGCAAGGAAAAACTTGGCTTCCCCGCGCTAAGGTTTAAGTAATTTAATGGATTTAGATAATTTAAATAATCTGGACTAAATTATATAAATTATATAAATTAAATAAATTTACGATATACTTATTTATTTAAATTAAATATATAACAACCGGTTTCTTATATAAATAATATTTATTTAATTTCGCTTTTTAATTATTAATTTAAATCTTTAATTAAAAGTAATTATATCGTTTTCCGGTTAAAAAAAAATCCGTAAATTTTTTTAACGAATACTTTATTTATTATATTATTATTATTTATAAATTAAAACCCTTATTTCGGATACTGTTTATACCTTTAAGTAAATATATAATAAGTTCGTTATATTTTAATAACTTTTTAATTAATAATTAATAAATAATTTAAGGTCCGGTTAGATATAAATTTTTTTAAACTTAATAAAAACGATATTATAAAACGACGTTTAGTAAATAAATAACATATTCGATTTCCGTTATTAATTAGTAAAAGATTAATAACCGGATTACATAATTTACCCTTTATTAAAAAAGTTCTTTAATTAATCGATAATATGGTACCCGTAACTACCAGATCGAAAGGCTAAAAAAAGTTTTTTTTTTCCTAATAATAATAATTTACCCCTGCCTTTAAAAAAGGTATCGAGGTTTAACTTAAGGAGTCCGATTAAAAGAAGAAGGAGGTTAAGGAAAAGTTGGGTATGGAAGTCGAAAAAGGAAAAGAAAGGGAGCTTACAACCGACGAACGATTAAATTTTGTAACAAAAAAGGTTATAACCTTCGAGAAAAAAAAGGCCAGACTTAAATAATAATTAAAAAAGAAAACTTCCGCGTTTTATTCGAAAATTTTAATACCTTTTTTTAAGATATTTATTTTTTATCCGCGAACTTTTGCCTTTTTTTTGTTTAGTTAAGAACGAAAAGGAATTATTTCCTTTTTTGCTTATTATGGAATGCCTGATATTAAAGGTTATAAGTTAATTATTCCTAAACCTTATAATGGGTCCATTAATATGGAAAGATTCCTGGTTAAAATCCGATTTTATTTTAAATAATATAAGAATTTTTTGACGGAAGAATATCAGAAGGTAATGGCCATTTTCTAGCTATTTGCTGGAAAAGTATTCGATTACTTCGAACCCATTTTTAATAATTCCCTGACAAATTCTTCCGACGATTATCTGGATGTTATTAATTATATTTTCAGCGATTACGGAAACTTCGAAAAACGAATACGGGCTTTATATAAGGACGTAAATAAGTAATAATATGCAGTTAAGTAAATGTATAAATTTTAATAAATTATATTAGTAGCTAAATATATGATTAAATTTAACCGATTTATAACTATTTCCAAGTTACCTTAAGATACGTTATTTTTTCCTTATTATAACGGCCTAAAACCTTAAATTAAGAATAAAATATTTAAAATACTTAAAATAAGACCTTTTAAGGAATATACCGACAAAGTTATTATTTCCGACCGACGTACTTTTAATCGGTACCTTAAGAAAAAAGGTACCGGTAAACTAAATAACGATAAACGTTCTAGTAGCAAAAAGAAAATAAAGGATAAATTCCCAAAAAATTTAATGTTATTTTAACGGAATTCAAAAAAAATAAATCTAAAGTTGAATATTTTAATTATGGCAAAAAGGCCATTTTAAAAGCGAATATTACTTTTTACTGAAAAAGAAAAATCCCCAGAAAAGTTCTTAAAAAGATAAGATTCCCCAACCCAAAAAAAAGGTCCGCGCGGCCGAATAAGATACAGATAGCGAGGATAATAAAAAGGAAATAAATTTTATTTCCGCCGATTAGGAATTTATTATTATTACGACTAACAGGGTTAAAAATAATAATCCAGATTATAAAAACAATGCTATTTGCAAAAGTATTACGGTTAAAGTTTGCAAATACCATCCAGAACGAACGAACTTTAAAATGGCTATTACGTTAGGATATATTTATCACTTTAATACATAAAAATGTAAAATATACGACCAAAACGGTCAGTTACGAAAAAATTTCGATAGCTACGGATAATTATCCCCCGAATATTATATTTTTCCGGAATATATAATATACCTAAAACCCCCAGCAGATAATTATAAACTTATGCATTTTATTACTTATTATAATCATAACTGCCTTATTTATTAACGAACTAAAAAAATAACGACTTTTGGCCAGCATATAACGAAAAAACGATCATAAAACTAGATAATAAGTACAGATATACAAAAATCCCTTAATAGCCAGATTATCCTAAGTTTTATTACTTATATCCCGAATTAAAACAAAATCGAAAAGTTATAACGTAAAGATATTTATATTATGTATTAATACCGTACGATAAATATAACTTTTTAATTATAAAAATATCCCTTTCGGAAATTTACCTTTTTAACCCCATAATTCGCAAAATATAAAACCTAGAAAAAAACCAGAAAAGAATAATTATTTTTAAGTGCCAGTTCGGTAACAAAAAATGGTTTAAATATATAGATAATTATTATACCAAGTATGCAATTAAAAAGGCGCGAAAATAAAAACGTTTTTTAGCCTCCAGAACGTATTAATTAAAAAATTACAGAAGCCCTCGAAAATAAGGTACCGAAAAGCCCTTATATACAAAACCTTATATAAGGTAAAAAAAGAAACGAAAAATTAAATCGAAATTTTAATTTATTATGGAAACCGGATATTTAATATTATAATTAATTGCGGCGCAAAAAAAAAATTTATTTCCTTTAAAATAACCGAACGATATTAAATCCCTTAAAAATAATAACAGTTATATAAATTATATACCGTTAATAAAAATTTATCCACTTACGATAACGAACGAATTTTTCGGAAAATAAAAAAACTTATAATTTAAATATAAGGATATTTAAAACGAATTATTTTTAACATCGCCGATATTTTAAGATACGATATGATTTTAGGAATATTATAATTTCGTTTTAATAATTTACGGATTAATAAAAAAAAATAAACGTTTTTATAGGATAATTTTAAATTCTTTTTTTATAAAATTTATTACGTAATTAAAAAAGTTAAATTTTTAACTTAATAATAATAATACTTTTTAAATATCGACCGTTTAAAAAGTTATGTAAAAAACGAACCCGAAAAAAATTACTTAATTATAATTAATAGGATTATAAAATTTTTATTAAAAAAAGATATTATTTAAAATATTATTAAATTTATTATATAAATCCCGAAAGAATTAAGACTTTTTGGAAAAGTTTTTAACGAAACCTTAAAAAAAGTTATATTTAAAAATATAAATTATTTATAAAATATTTAGTTATAATAATATTACAAATAAAAAATAATAACATTAAGATCGATAAAAACGGAAATTTAATATACCGACAAATTTATAATTACAGATAATTTAACGATATTATTATTAAAAATAAACATTCTTTAACGTTAATAAATATTATAAAAAAAATATTAACAAAATTAAATAATGTATAACTTTAAACTTATTAAACGGTTATTACTTAATTCGAGTAATTAAAAATAAAAAATAAAAAATTATTTTCAAAATTATTTATAAATATTACGACTATAAAATTATACCTTGAGGTTTAATTAATATTTTAACTAGTTTTTAATATATGTTTATTATTATTTTACGGAAATCTTTAAACAAATTCATTTTCGTTTATTTGGACGATATTTTTATTTATTTAAAAATTTAAAAAAAATTTAAAAAATATATCGTTTAAATATTAAAGGCCCTTAAAAAGGCCAACTTGCTAATAAACGTTAAAGAAAACGTTTAATATATTTAAAAATTAAATTTTTTAAACTTTATTATTACCCCGGAATAAATTTATATTCAAAATTTTAAATTAAAAATTATTAAAAATTAATTAATTCTTAATATAATTACCGTTATTAATATTCGTTAACTTTTAGGATTTATTAGCTATATATAACCCTTAATTTAAAATTACGGCAAACTTGTTAGCCTTTTAATTAAATTTATTACCAAAAAGTACTTTAAAAAAATTTAAATTTTTTAAAAAATAAAAAAAACTTTTTAAAAAATTAAGGATAAAATTATTAACGCCCCGGTAATTAAGTTACTAAATTATAATAAAAGGAAGCGATTTAAAATAAATATTTTAAATTACGCGCTTAAAATAATTTTAAAATAATTAAAAAATAATAAAAAGTAGGATTAATAACGTATTTTTTTAAAACTTTTAAAAACGTAAAGTTTAAATATTTTATTTACGATAAAAAATTATTAACGATTATTTTAACATTTAAAGAACAAGAATTATTTTTTAATAAAATTAAAAAATTATTTAATATTTATTTAAATCAAAAAAATTTTAGTCGATTTACGATTAATTAAAAATTAAATAAATGCTATAAAAATTAAATATTTTTTTTATTTAAATTTAACTTTAAAATTTACCATATTAAAAACCAAAAAAATATTTAAGCGGATATTTTAAACCGAAAAGAAAATTACGATTTAAAAATTTTTAAGCGATATATATAGGTACTGCATTATAAGAACGATAAGATAATATAATTATATATAACCTTAAAATAATTTAAAGGAAACGATAAAAATTATTTATTATTCCGCAGCAAAATTTATATTCCTTACTAATAACCAAAAGAATTCGTTAAAAAATTTTACGAAAATATTTTATATAGATATTAAGAAATATTTAAAACGATTAAACGATTTTTAAAAAAATACGACTTTTAAAATTTTGTTAAAGAATTAAATAAAGAATTAAAAATTATAACGTTTATAATAAAATTAAAGTAATTTGTTATAAGCCGTATAGTTTATTTTAACTTATTAACATATTTAATAAAGCCTAAAATATTATAGTTTAAGATTTTATTATTAATTTCTTTATATTAAAAAACTCCGTTACTGAAATTAATTATAATACGGTATAGGTAATTATTAATAAACTTACGAAATATAAATATTTTTTACCTTTTAAAGGAACCGTAATAATAAAATAATTAATTTACGCCTTTATTCGATATTATCTTAATAAATATAATATATTAAAAGAAATTATTTCTGATCGGAATAAGCTTTTTATATCCAAATTCGGTACCAGCTTTTTTAAACAGATCGATATTAAACTTAAGTTTTTAATAACTTATTACCCCCAGATAAATAATTAAATAAAACGATTAAATTAAATTTTGGAATAATACCTATAAAATCACGTTAATTATCAGCAGGATAATCAAGTTAAATTTTTACTACTTATATAAATAGCATATAATACGTCCGTTAACGAGGACATAAATATATTACCTTATACAGCTATATATAAATACGACGTAACCACCTAACGACCAGAACAGTTAATACGTAAGGTACCAATTATTATTATAATAATTCCGCAAACAGAAATAATGGTAATAAAAATTAAAACGGTATAAACCCGATTTTAAATTAAGCTATAATTTTTGTAACAAAGGATAACTTAGTATTATAATAATAATAAAATTAAAGGACCAATTTTAACAAAAAGAAATAAAATTTATTTATTACGGCAAAAATAAAACGTAACATTTAACCTTTCCCAAATTAAAACGAAAAGATTTAGTAATAAACTTAATTTTAAAAAATTTAATCCGTTTAAAATTAAAAAAATTATTTCGAAAATTAATTATAAACTGTTATTACCCAAAACCATAAAAATATATCTTATATTCCATATTTCCTTATTAAAACCAGCCCCGAAAAACGTTCCGTTTAAAAAAAACCTCGAAATCGAAAAAGACGATAGCAAGTATAAAGTTAAAAAAATACTGGACTTTAAAATGGTTAAAAACAAAATTCAGTACCTGGTTAAATAGATAAATTGCTTACCTGAAAATAACATATAGGAACTATTTAAACATCTAACGAATACGATAAACCTAATTAAGGATTTTTATCGGCAAAATCCTAACCGACCATCTCTAATATAGCCAAGGTCGTAGGCGATAACGATTTTCCGCCCAAATCCAAACTTTCGGTATTTTAACCGAAAAAAATAAACGTCTTTATTACGGTATTTATCTTAAAAATAAATTACGTTTATTTTGTCTTTATGCGACGCTGTTCTTTTTTTACCCTTTCTTAATTTTCCTATTAATTCCGTTCAAATTTTTCCTTTAAAATGGTAACGGTTTTCTTTTTTAAAACTTCCTGTTAAAAACAAAAATATTTTAATCGATTAACGAATTCCCTTATCTTTTGCTTAACCGATTTTTATTATATCCTTATAAACTTTTGGTACGTTATTAAAGTATTTTTTATTTCGCGTTATTCTTTTTATAAACGGTCGTATTTTTTTTTAATTTTCGATAAAAAGTTTATTTCTAATACGTTATACGTTAGACGTTGCCGACGAATACAATAATTATAACTTAAAATACCTATTATAAAAAAATATTTGGTTTCCTTAAAATGGACATAATTTAAATAAAGAATAATTTTGGAACCAAATTTTTTAATAAACTTTACGCGATTAATACGAAATTCGTATTAATTTAAACGCGGTTTTTTCTTTCCTTTTTTAATTTGACCTGTTATAATAAAGTTAGTTAAAGAATTACCCTTTTAACAAAACAAAAAAGGTACTTACGGTTTTTATCTTTAGGACAAAAATTTTTAAAAAGGGAAAATAATATTACAGTACAAAAATAAAGGTTCCTGCTTTAGAAAAAACTTATTTTCGGAAATTTTTAAGGAAAACTCTAACCGGGTAAACTTCGGGAAAAGAAAAATTTGGCTTTCCCGCGCCAAGGCTGAAATAATTTAATAGATCTAGGTAATTTAAGTAATTTAAATTAAATTACATAAATTACATAAATTAAATAAATCCACGATATACTTACTTATTAAAATTAGATATATAACGAACGGTTTTCTATATAAATAGTACTTATTTAGTTTCGCTTTTTAGTTATTAATCTAAATCTTTAATTAAAGGCAACTGTACCGTTTTCCGGTTAAGGGAAAAGTCCGCAAATGTTTTTAACGAACATCTTATTTATTGTGCTATTATTACCTACAAATCAAGAACCCCCATTTCGGATACTGCTTATACCTCCAGGTGGATGTATGACAGGTTCGTTACAATAACCTTTTTTAAAGTTTCGTTAAAAACTTTTCCAAAAATTTTTAGCTTTTTTAAGGTTTATATATTAAATTTGGTAAAGTTTTAAATAATATCCTTTTTTAATAAAAATTCTATAATCCTATTAATTATAATTAAACAATTTTTTAAATCGTCGATATATAAAAGGAATTATTAATATTAGGTTAAAAATCCTAACTTTTTTAATTATATAACAGATTTTATAAAGTTCTTCCTTAAAATTATTCTATAAAAACGTTTACTTTCTTTAATTAATCCATAAATTACTGGAACGAAGTTACGATATTCCAAAAATAATATCGTATCCTAAAATGTCGGCGATATCGAAAATAACCCGTTTTAAATATCCTTATATTTAAATTACGAATTCCTTTATTTTTCGGAAAACTCGGCCGTTATTATAAATAAATAAACTTCCATTAATTATTCGTAACTTATATAATTACTACTTATATTTCCAAAGGATCTAATACCTTTTAATTACCTTAAGGAAAATAAAGTTTCCTTTTATTCCGAAATTAATTATGGCGTTAAATATTTTGTTTCCGTAATAAATTAAAATCTCGACTTAATTCCGGGTTCCTTTTTTTACCTTATATAAAGTTTTGTATATAAAAGTTCCTCGCTACCTTATTTTCGAAAGCCTTTATAATTTTTTAACTAATATATTCTAAGGGTTAGGAAACGTTTTTATTTGTGTACTTTTCTGGCCGTATATTTAATATAATAATCCTCCATACATTTAAATCATTTTCTGTTACCGAATTAACATTTAAAGATAACTATCTTTTTCTAGCTCTTTCTTAAGTTTTATATTTTACGAATTATGGGGTTAAAAAGGTAAACCTCCGAAAAAGGCACTTCTATAACTAAAAATTCGTATTTATTATATAATATTAATAAATAATATAAACATCCTTACGTTATAACCTTCCGGCTTTATTCTAATTCAGGATATAAGTAATAAAATTTAGGGTAATCTGGCCATTAAAAGATTTCTGTATATTTATACTTATCGTCTAATTTTATAAGCGTTTTTTTATTATATTTTAACCAAAAGTTATTATCCTTTTTAGCTCGTTAATAAATAAGATAATTATAAATATAATAAGCAATAAAGTATAAAAGCTTATAATTATCTGTTAAAAGCTTTAAGTATATTATATATTCCGGGAAAATATAATATTCGGAAAATAACTATCTATAGCTACCGAAATCTTTTCGTAACTAACTATCTTAATTATATATCTTATATTTTTGTATATTAAGGTGGTAAATATATCTTAATATAATAGTTACCATGGAGGCTGCTCGTCCTGGATAATATTTACAAACTTTGGCCGTAACATTTTTGCAAATGACGCAATTTTTATAATTTAAGTTATTATTTTTAACCCTGCTAATTGTAACAATAATAAATTCCTAATCGGCGGAAATAAAGTTTATTTCTTTTCTATCCTTTTCCTTACTATTTATGTTTCGTTCGGCCGCATAAACCTTTTTTTTGGGTTAGGAAATCCTTCTTTTTAAAATATTCCCTTTTTTCGTTAAAAAATAATACTTACTTTTAAAATGGCCCTTTTTGCCGTAATTAAAATATTTAACTTTAAATTTATCTTTTTTAAATTCCACTAAAGTAATATTAATTTTTTTTTAAATTTGTTCTTTATTTTTTTGTTACTATTAAGGTATTTATCGCCATTTCATCTGCCGGTACTTTTTTTTTAAGGTATCGATTAAAAATACGTCGGTCGGTAATAATAATTTTATTTATACAATCTTTAAAAAGATTTATTTTAAGTATCTTAAATATTTTATCCTTAACTTACTTTTTTAGGCCGTCGTAATAAAAGAAAATAATACATTTTATAAAAATTTGGAAATAATTATAAATCGATTAAATTCGGTGATATATTCGGCTATTAAAATGGTTTACTTAAGCCTATATATTTATTTAATTATATATTATTATTTATTTACATTTCCGTATAAAACTTACATTCGTTTTTCGAAATTATCGTAATTATTAAAAATATAATTAATAATATTTAATTAATCGATGGAAAAGTTTATTAAGTAATCCTTAAAAATAAGTTCGAACTAATCGAATACCTTTTTAATAAGTAACTAAAAAATGGCCATTACTTTTTAATAATCTTCCGTTAAAAAACTTTTATACCACTTAAAATAAAATCTGGCCTTAACCAGGAATTTCTTTATATTAATAAACCTATTATAAGGTTTAAAAATAATTAATTTATAACCTTTAATATCAGGCATTCCATAATAAACAGCAAAAAGTACAGTTTCTTTTTAGTCTCGATTAAATAAAAAAGGAACAAAGGTTCTTGGACGAAAAATAGTACTAAAAAAGGGTATAAAAGTTTTCTTTTTAAATTATCGGGCAAATTTAGTATTTTTCTTTCTAAATCTCATAACCTCCTCGGTTACAAAGTTTAATCGTTTATTAGTCGTAAGCTCTTTTTCCTTTCCTTTCTTAACTTTTATACCTTATTCCTTTTCCTCCTTTTGGTCGGATTTCTTAAACTAAATTTCGATAATTTCTTCGGAAACAGGGGCAGATTACTATTAGGAAAAAAAAAACTCCTTTAAGCCTTTAGCTCTAATAGTTACAGGTATTATATTATCGATTAATAATAACGGAAATCGAATATACTATCTGCTAAACGTCATTCTATAATATCGTTTTTATTAAATTTAAAAAATCTTATACCCAACTAGCCCTTAAATCATTCGTTAGCTATTAATTAAAAAGCTATTAAAATATAACGAACCTATTATACATCCCCTTAAAGGTATAAGCAATATCCGAAATAAAGGTTCTTAATTTATAGGTAATAATAACGTAATAAATAAAGTATTCGTTAAAAAGATTTACGGATTTTTCCCTTAATTAAAAAACGGTATAATTACTTTTAATTAAAAACTTAAATTAATAACTAAAAAGCGAAACTAAATAGGTATTATCTATATAGGAAACCGTTCGTTATATATCCATCTGGATTTAATAAGTATGTCGTGGATCTATGGGATCTGTTGGATCTGGTCCCAGATCCACCAGATCCTTCAGATCACCACTTCTTGGCGCGGGGAAAGCGAAGCTTTCCTCACCCGAAGATCAGCCGCGAGGAGCCCACACCAGGCTCCGGAGGCCGGTTTCTCCAAGACAGGAACCCCTGTTCCTGTACTGTAACATATAATTAGTTATATTAAAAAATTAAAACTTGCGTTAGCTTAAAAATAACTTAGTTTCATCGAAACGAATTAATAATTTTAATTTAAACATATTATTATTATTATTTTTATTTTTGTTATACATTTAAAAATTTAATTTATAAAGCCTATTTTAATTTTAAAGAATATACGCGTTATATAGAATATTTTAATTCTTATAACCTTGTCGGCCCTTTTAACGTCATATTAAAAAAGTTGTAAATAAAAGATTTTTTAAATATTTTAAAACGTTATATTAAAAACGGTAGTTTTCGGTTTAATGCCCTTTTAATAAAATATATTAATAATTATAATAATACTTAAATAAGTTACTTGGTTATTTAATACCTTTCCGAAATTATAAGAATTTATTACGGAAACGTAAAATTGAAATATAACGTAAAATAATTTAAGGCACGAAGGTAAAAAAAGAAATTCGAACATTTAAAACGAAAATAACAATAGTTAAAGGTTAAGCTTATATTGGCGTAAAGGTTTATATGATTAATTAACCTTTGAAATACCGTAAATTAAAATATTTTTAATTTTAGGGCTTTTACTATTGTTAATGAAAAATTTTAAAAAGTGTTAAATTTTAGTAAGTCTCTTTATAAGGTTTTAAATATTTCCTGATTCCGGGCAGTTCTTTTATTTAATCAAATACTGCTTTTTGTCTTTTTTTTTTCTCTGGTATCGAAAATTCTTTTTTAATATTCATATGTTTTTCTTAAAATACTTTTTATTCCATAAGGACTTAACTCATATTTACTGTTAACTTTAATAAGCAAATATAGCAAACTATGTAGGATTTAATTTAAAGAAGTAGTTTAATTAATAATTATTATTTTAATATCTTTTACGACTTTATATAATTTAATATATCTAAAATCGAGTCTTTTAATAGGTCGTTAAATTTAAATATTTTTATAATAACCTTATTTCTTTAAAAAAGTTGAAATTTTAACATTTATTAGTTATAATATCTTTATATTTAAAGTCGTAATAATTTATATTTTAGTTTATTTTTATATATAATTATATAAATTATTATATCATAAAACTTAACGTTACGTTAAACTTTCTTTTAAAATTCAGGAAATATTTAATATAAGATTAAATTTAACCTAATTCGTTTTTTTTTTCAAACCTTTCCGTAATAATTTATATTTTAGGTTATTTCAGCTGCTAATCAGTTTTGTAATCTAATTATTTTATTCGTAAATATTATAATACCGGAAGTAAGATATAAATATCTAGTAAAATGATGCAGGGTGCAGGGCCTAGGATGTAGGTCCACTGATTAGTTAGCACCACTTATGTATTTCTAGGAGCTCTTTTCGCCGGGCGCAACCCGGGAAACACTTACCACTTAAACACCTACTTATCATCATCAGACAGACTGGTCTTAATACTAAATTAATTGCATTAACTTTAATTTTCTTTAAAACCTTAGGCTTATTTATAACATTTTTTTAATTTTTTCCCAATTAAAACTAACTTTATCCCGCCCCATTTCATCTAGCTGCAAAAGAAAAAAAAACTGGCTTTAATTAGCTACCGAAACAGTTCTCGATCTCCCGATTATAAGGCGGAATAACTAAAGTTTTGATCGAAAGCGTATAATAATTATACGTAATTATGATTACGACTATAATTATGGTTACGATAACTTAAACGATATATAATTAACGGCCGTAATTACGATAATAACGTAATCCCTTAAATGATTAATAAAAAAAAATTATTAAATTAAAATTTTGTACGAAAATAATTTTATTTAAACGATAGCGAAAAAATATAAACGTATATAGGCAACCGGTTTCGGAACATAAATTAATTACTTAAATTCTGGACCGATTACGTAATTTGGATTATTATATATATTAATTAAAAAATTACGTAATAAAACAAATGATAAAATTTAATTAATAAAGATAAAAAAATTAAAATTATGTCGTTAACGACGTAATTATTAAAAATTGAACTAATTTAAATAAATAAAATGACGACAAAATTAACGATATAAACAAAATAACGAACATAAAAAAAAAGATTTAAAGTTATAAAATTACTTATTTTATATATAAAAGAAATATCTAAAAAAATAACGTCCCTTAATATAACGTAAAAACCAGGTACTAAACGTTATAAAATATATTTTAAACCTTTTTAGCGCTAATTAAGTAATATTTTATCTGGTTATTAATAAATAATATTATGTAAGATTTATTTTTTATTAAGTTTAAATATTATAACGCTTGAGATAATAATTAAAATATTAATTAATAAATTAAAAGAAATATAATAAAATAACTAACGAAGTAATAATGATCAAAATAAAGTTATTCGGACGGATACTAAAAAAAGAATTTATTTACCTTTTAGGTTCGAAAAAAGAATATTTAAAATAATTATCGGGGATAATTATTTACCTTATACATAAATATATTTTATTTAAGGTAATATTTCGAAACCTAAATAATTTCAAAACCGGTAACATTAATTAATTTAAAATAAATTTTGGTAAATTTATTAAAAACTTATCGAAACTTTCCAAAATTATTACCTAATTTTAAAATTCGTAATATAAATTATTACCAATATTATATTTCCTTAATTTTTCGAATTTTTTTCTAAATACGATTATCCAGTATTAATTATTAAATAATCCGTATAATAATAAACTTAATAATATTAAACGCTAAAATAAAAATAATTAAACCGGGTTTTTAAAACCAGCTAAAAATATAAATATTTAAATAAAATCCGGTATCGTAATTAACGTACCTAAAAAACGAAATTTTATATTAACCCAAAAATTGTTAAAATTATTTATAAACCTTATAATATTTATATTAAACGTTTTATTTTTCGATATAATTAATTAATAAAAGTTTAATTTCTTTACGAATATTATAAATAAATTTTCGTTTTGTATAATCTTTCCGGATCTTTCCGTTTTCTTTAATTTTCGTTTTTTAAATACCGGAATTACGGATTAACTTAAAAAAGTTAACAAATTATTTAAAAAATATAAATTTTCCGAAATTAAAATAATTAATAAAATACCTGATTAAACCGATAACTTTACTATAAAAAACCGAATTAAAATTATATTTAATAAAGTTACCGACTGGAATAAAATTATTTAAATTATTTTAAAAACCTTTAAATTATAAAACCTTAAATAAATTCGGACGGTAAAAAATTAATTAAAAACTTTAACGAAATAAACTTGATATAAAAAACTTAATCAGGTATACGATTATTATCTGGAATACGTTATTAAGGTACGAAATATTATTAAAAAATCCAAATATTAAAGAAAATACGTAATAAAAACAAATATACCGAAAACCTGCTAAAAAATATATCCGTTAACTATTTTAAAAGAATTTTTAATAATTCGTTTATAAAGTTCAAAAATTTATATATAATAATTTACGATAATATATAGTTATTAATTGAAAACTTAATTATTAATAAGGCTGTATTTTTTAAATATAAAGGCCGTATACGACCCTAAATAAATATCCGATTTAACTTTAGCCGAAAAAATAAAAACCAGTTTTATTCGACCCAGTAAACCAAATAATTTCGACAAAAAAATCCGCTTTTATAATATATAATACCTAACCAAACCGATTACATATTTAAAATTATTAACGTTCTTTAAAATTTAAAAATTATATAAATATAATAAATTTAAAATTTCGAAACCTTTAAAAAAAATACGGAACCGAAAAACTGCCCGGACTTTATAATATTACGTTCCGCCAAAATAAAAAGCATTTTGGGTCCAGATATATAATATAAATCCGTTAATTAATATAATTAATTTCCAGCCGGATAAATATAATCGATAAAATTTTTATTATAAATAAAATAAATACCGAAAACGAAAATATTACCGAAAAGGTTACCAGGGCCGAAATAATCGTAATAATAACTTTAATTAAGATATTTATTAATTTTATCAAAATTTAAAATATAACATATAAATATGCCGTTTATTTATTAATATAGAAATTACAGAATTAATTTTACTTATTAACGACGGATATACCATTTTTTTAAAAACCCTTAAAAATAAAACGATATTAAGCTTAATTTAATTCTTTCAAATCTTAAAAAAGTAAGTAATCGAATAATAAATTCTGATTTAAAAAGAAATCTTAAAATAAATTTATAATTTGCTAACCTTTCCTATTCGATATAAGGAAAGAAATAATATTTTAATCGACGGAACGATATTTTCAGGGGCGTAAATAATTTACCGACTGGCCCTAATTAAAATATTAATAACTTAATAAAACCTTTAAGGTATATTACGATCCTAAAACTAAACCGATAAAAACCTAATACTAATTAGCTCAAAATAACCAAAATTAATATAACCCATTTCGCCGATTAGGACAGAAAACCGTTTTATAAAAAGGTACTTTTACGTAACTAATTATAAAGCGATCTTGTTAAAAGTAAAGGTATCCGATATCTAAAGGAAATCCGAACCTTAGAAATCGATAATTTTAATTAGCCGATTATATTTACTAATATTATGCTAACTAAACGTTCCAGGAAAAAAAAAAATCTGGAAATATAAAAAAAAACAAAACCGAATACGAAATTAACGAAAATAACATATTATATAAAAAACCTTCCTTCCATAATATAGAAATCGGTATTTAAATAAATAATACCTTTTTAATATTTACTAATATCCCTAAATTAAACGATACCATTTAAATTAATAATACCCTTACCCATAAAAGCTTAATTAATAAATATATAATTAAATTTTAGAAAAGAAAGAGCCGAAAAAACGCTAAAAAGAAATTAAAAATTATTTGGTCCGAAATAATTAAAGTTTGCCCAGATTTCGGTAAAACTTTTAAAAACTTTATAACTATTAAAACTTTAAAAGTACTTGGTTATAAGAACTAAAAAACGATTAAAATAACCGAAACCGAAATACGAAAATTAAAGGCCCCAACCCTAAAAAAACCCGTTAGGATTTTTACTATAAATATCGGTTACAAAATAAAAAGCTAAAAAAAAGCTCATATTTTATCGGTCCAATAATATAATCTAACCGAATATATTACCCCGTTATTTAAGCTAATAATCCGAATAGGCCATAAAAGTAATAAAAACCTGATTAATAAAGTTATCGATATTAAAATTAAATTTAACGTTGTTATCGTATCGTACGTTAAATGATACGGATTAATTATACGATAAATCCGCGTATTATTTATAAACTTTAATTTTTAAAAAAAAACCTTTTCCGAAGGCATAATTAAGGCTTCCGTTTGGCTAGCCGGCCGATTAATTACCATTCCTTTATTTATCGTCGATAACTATTACGTTACGTAATTATTAATTTTTGGATTTAACCTTATAACCAAATCGAAAATAATACTTAATATGGATCTTAAAATAATAAAAGGAACCTTAGAATTCGGCTCGATAAAAATTATTGTTAATTCCGGCCGGAAAAGTTACTCGCAATATCCGTAGCGATAAAAAACTAGAAAAAAAGTAGCCAGTAAATTTATAAACCGTTTTATTAACGAAAGCAGGCCTAAAAGCGAAAAGGTAAATAAACGCTTTATAAGCCCTTATATCTTTTCAATTAATAATATTTATACTAATCAAAATCCGGCAATTATTTAAAAAACCATAACGACCAACTGGAACCCCGAAATATTATTTTAAGTTAATTTAATGATAAAGAATTTATATATACCTTATACGGATTTCTGTAAGATAAAATACGCGATAAAAATAATAATAACCGATTAATATAAATTAATATTATATATAAACCGAATAAAGTGGTTCCTATTAATAACGTATTACTTAATAAATTACTATTACCTAAAATCCCCGATTAAAAAATTATAGAATTAGAAAAAGTACGATAAATTATTAATTAATCCAGAAAAAAACTAAATAAACCCGGTACTTTATTAGCCGTTTTATTTTTTAAATTTGTTAACATGCCACAAAATAATTAACTTACCGATAAAAAAGTTAAAGCTATTTTTAATTAATTAAATAACAAATTTATTCGTATAAAAAAAACCTTTTTTAAAAGAATGCTATATCGATAAAAAGTTACCTTAACCTAAAATTAAAAAGAATACGGTAGGATTAAATAATATATTATACCAGATTACGGAATTTGGATGATTTTTTATTAAACATAATAAATTAAAGTATTATTATACCAGTTAATATAAAAAATAAGCTAATCGATATATTACGAATCCGAATTTAAAAAGGCGTATTCGAATAATTTTATACGGTATATAAAAATACTTGGTTCCTTATGGAAAAAAAAGATAACGGCCTATAATTAATTAATTCCGTAACAAAACTTAATACGGTTACTTTACAAAATGCATTTATGCCAGATAATTACGACGAATTTTCCGCGGATTTTGCGATATGTTTATTAATAACTTTAATGCAAGGTTGATCTAGGTTCAAGCCTTATTTTCCAGGCTGAGCCAAATATACAGAAAATCATTACACATATAATCCACACGATAGATACTATACCCAGTATCTTCGAACACCATAACTAATCAATAGTTTTCACGGTTAAGATAAATTGTATACCTCAGTCCCATAGAACCTCACTCTGAAGCAGAATGCGTGGTTGCCGATAAGCTTCGACTCTGATAAACCTTATGCCAGCTGGCTGCAGTAAATCTTAAGAATAAACCTTAAGGATAAACCTTCTTAATAACTTGAATAAACTTTTTTCCGGTTACGATTAAGTTATTTTAGCCCCAGCCAGCAAAAATTATACGATTTTTTCGATACTGTTAAAACTTTTAAAAATGATTACCGTATTTTAAAGGGTTATTAACTTTATAACTTATTTTTATCGCGTAATAAAAAAGATTTAAAAATAATTTAATACTTAATATAATACGCTTATTCGTTAATAATATCGGTAATAAAGGCCCGAAAATTAAATATAATAATAAGAAAGTTTTTTTAAAAATCTGGAAGTTTATTTATAAATATATCCTTAATATAAACAAAACCCATTTTAATTATAAGCTTATTAATACCTTAATTAATATAAAAAAGTTTTAATAATATTAAAAAAACTACCGTTATAATCGGATTCCTTTATAAATTAACTGGTCGCCTACCAGATACTATTAAGGTAATTAAAATCCTGGAAATTAAATTACATATAAATATTTCGGAAATTAAAACCTTTTTAAATATTACCGTGTATTATCGAATCTTTATTACGTATTATGCCTTAAAAATTAAGCTTTTTACGAATCTGCTCCGGAAAATAAGTTTTTTATTTAGGAACTTAATTAAAAGCTAGCGATAAAAACCTTAAAAAAAACTTATGATAATTCCGACCTTAATTACCTTAAATTATAGCCCTAATACAAAAAAAATTATTATAAGAACTGACGCGAATAAAGTCGGTTATAAAAATATTTTTAGTTAATTAATTAATAAAATCGAGTACCTTACGTATTATAAAAGTGGGACTTAAAAAGGCGTTAAATTAAATTACGATATTAATAAATTAAAATATCGAATTATTTTTAAGATTTTAAGAAAATTCCGGAACCATATTTATAGCATCCGATTTGTACTGGAAACTAACGTTAAGATATTAATTAATTAAATTAATAACTTTTTAAGTTTTTTACCTAATATTACGGTTATTTATTAAATTGCCTAAATAAAAATATTCGATTTCGAAATTAAATATATCCCTGGCAAAAAAAGTTTAGCTGCAAACGGTTTATCCCGAAAATTATTTGGCGTTTTTAATACGTTAAACGATTAATAAAAGGGAAAAGTCGACAATTTTATAAATATTTAATTAAATGTTATTCGGTTTAATTTTATTTTAACCGGAATATTATTAATATTTTCCGAAATAAAGCAAGAACTTTTTATTAAGAACTGGTTTAAAAAGTCGTAAAAATACGTAAGGTTTTTAATAATATTAAAAGTTTTTAATCGCTTTCGTAAAATTCTGAAAAAGAAAAAAAAAATTTTAAAACAAAAATTTTAAAGGATATTATCCAAAACGGGATTTTTTGGCATAAAGCAAATAAACGGTACGGTAATTATAAAATTATTAACTCCGAATAAAAACGTTTTACGGTAATTAAGTAATATTATAAAAATTACGGCCGTAAAGGATAACATTCGACCTATTAGCGCATAATAACTTTATATTATTATCATAAAATATTTGGCCATATTCGGAAGGTAATATTTGCATATATTAAATATCAGAAAGTAGCCGATTAATATTTCGAAAAAACTTTTAAATTTTCGTAACCTATTAATATAGCTGTTATTTAGGGAATTAATATATAATTTATACCTACGGATAACGGTTATAAAGTTACGGTTGAAAGTAGGTATAAATTATCCGATTATTTGGAAATAAAGACCTAGAGTTTTATTACGTTAATAGTAATTAAAAATTTTTGAAACGAATATATTTTTTACTAATATGGCATCCCGATTAAAATTAAAATTAATAAAAGTTCTGAAAATAAAAGCGAAATAATTAAAACTTATAACATATTCGGAATTTAATAAAAGGTTAAAGTTACGTATGTTACCTGGCGGTAAGGCCAAATCGAAAAAAGATATATTCCGATTATTAAAGATTTAATAAAAACGATAAATAAAATTAGCCAAAAATAGGTTAAGTTTTTGCCAAAAATGGTTTTTACCGATAATATTATTATAAAAAGTTACGGCCTTAATTTTTCTAAATTAATATACGGTTAAAAAACGTTTTTACCGATCGAAATAATTTTGCTAATATGGTACATTATAAATTAAAATCTTAAGATTCCGAAAAAAGATTTAATCGCGTAATAAATTCGGTTTTTTTAAAAAAAAAGTAAAAACGTAACCAAAGTTATTAAGGTTATTACTAATTAACGTTATAAAGTTATTAAGCTTACAAACTAAAAGGACGAAAATAAAAATAAAAATAAATTTTTAAAAATAAACGATCTGGGATTATTATATAATACGTTACGATACTTAAATATATTTAAGGATATAAAGCTAAAGTATTATTAAATTAGCCCGTATTTAATTAATAATATTATTAATCGAAATATTTATTATTTAAAAAAAGTTAATAAAACGAAATTATAAGATATTTTCCTTATTAAAAGTTTAAAAGAATTTATGAAAAATAAAAAAGGATATTAAAAACCGGTTAATTTATAAAAAACAGATTAAATGAAACCGTTTATTAATTAGCCTAATAATATTATATCGGATATTTTAACCGTTATAAATATCGAACTACCGGACGATTAGTAACTTAAAGCTTTAAAACTTATAAGGATAAATATTCAAATACGTTTACTTAATAATTAATTCGAAAATTATATAGTTATAAACGACGATAATATAATTAAGATAAATCGATTTAATAAAACCAAAAATTAACGTTATTAATTAAAAGAAATTAAAATATTTCTTTTTTTTTTTTACTTTTTAGAATTATGTTAATTATTATTATAAATAATAATTATTTTCCGTTATTTATAATTTATCCGCCGAATAATAAACGTTCGATATTAAGGATTTGAAATATAACGTTTAATCTTTTCCCGAAGTTATTACTGAATAAATTTTTAAATTATTAAATTAATATTGTTACGAATATTCTTTTTAATTTATAAAAATCGAAAATAATTAAATTTAAATATTTTAAACCGATCGTTATAAAAAGTATTTTTATAACCCTTAATAAACCCGACGTAATTATTATAAAATTTTTTATGGAATTTCGGAATTAATTAATATTTATAAAAAGAAAATATATTATATTAATTAAGATTTTCCGATATTTTATATTACCGTTTGTAAAGTTTATAAGATATAACGTTAAAAATACCGAATATTTATATAAATAAACTAATAATTTATCGAAAATTTTTGGTAAATAACGTTATAAATGGATTAATAGGATTTATTCGAAAAAATTTTATATAAATTAAATAGGACCGTTTATTTTTAATCTGAAAAAATTTAATTACGTCGGATTAAACGTTTACGGTAACTTAAAAGTTTTCGGTTTTAATTTGCTAACGTATATATTAACCATTAACAAAATTTCCGATAATAAAGATGGATATAATTTTAAATATTTAATAACGATTAATATTAATTAAGTAATAAAGGTAATAAAGGTATATATTTTAATATGCTTAAAAATTACGAATTTTATATTATTATAATTATTTTAAAATTTTGTTACGTTTTATTAATAATTAAAAATAATGCGAAAAAAACGTAATATTTTAATGCTGGTATAAGGTTTTAGTACATAATTAATAATACGGTTACCCGTTTGGATAATTAAAGCCGTCGAAAAAGATTTTACCGTAATATTACAAGGCGGAAATATGTTAAAAAAAGTAAATATTACGGATATTAATCGACGACTACCGGATAATTATTCGATAATATTAAGAATTAAGTTAATTTTAAAATTAAAATTTATTTTAATCGTTTAATATATTTTTTATTAAACAAAACCTAACAAGTTATAAATTATTTATTATTAAAATATTAGGTAATATATAATATTATTTGTATTTAATATTACGGAACCGGTATTAAAAAAAAAGCGTTAGGTTATAAATAGACTGTTAACGGTATATAAAATTATTAAATTTGCGAATATCGTTAAAATTAATAAGAAGTTTAAATCAACGATTAATACTTAAAGCCTAATTAATACGACGGAATATAACTAAAGAAAATATTAGAATATTAAAAGCTGCCAGTAATATTTAACGTCGGGTAGAAATAAAATCTAAGTTTTGTATATTTTATATAACTTTTTAACCGATCGGTACGGGATTATTAAAAGCTGGAAGGGAATTATTAAAATTAAATTATAATTTAAGGAACGATTTTTTTTAAAAAGCTAATTAATTTATCCGGGTTTGGATTATTACCAGAATCCTGGGGATTATGTAAGTTTAACGACTAACGAAAATTTATGATTACGTTAATTAAAAAAATAAGGATAATTAAAAATATGTATATAAAAAGCTTAAAAAGTGGTATAATATAAAAGAAAAAGGTTGCAAAAAAAGTACGGGTACAAAATTAAAAGGTACGTAATTAATTAAAAAAACGTTATAGTAATTACTTCCTTCCTTCCTTTATTTAATATCGGTTAAAATTATTAAGGATTTCTTTAGCGTATAAGGTTTTTAAACAAAAAATTAATATATTAACCTGATAAATATTTAATTAATTACTTACATAATTCGCTATTATTTTCTAACATATTCTTATTTTTATATAACTTCTAACTTTAATACCAAATTATCTATACCTATATACCACAAATCATTTCCTACCTGCTATTAATACGCTTAAGCCATTAAATACCGTCTCCATTTTACCAGTACTTTTTTAATTAGTTTACAAGTCGTCGCCATATTATCGTCTAAAAAACGTACCATACATAATAAAAAAAGGTTCCAAAAAATTAAATACTTCGAAATCCGGAAAGCTTAATTAATCAGCTAATATACCTATATAAGGAAAAGATAATATAATATGTCTGCTTCGAAAAATATATAATAATAATATTATTTTTTATTTTATTAAATTAATTATTTCCGAATACCGTTTTAATCGGGTTAATCCCATTTAATCTTACGATATAAATAACCGACGTTTATAAAAAAAAAATTACCCTACCCCCATTTTAGATAACAAAGAATTAAAGCAATATAATAACTACGCCATTATAACGTATCCTTATAATTATAACAAATAATACCTTTTTTTCGCTTTAAATATATTATTACCTTAACTTAAATAATCCTTTATAAGGTACCTCAAAAGTATATAATTATTATTTTAAAAGCCGGACAAATAATTAATAATAATAAAATAAAATTAATTTTTAATTAATTCGAAAAATAAATCCTATTAAAAAATTTAAAATATATTTAGTTTATTATCCATATAAAATTACGTACCGATAATACCCCCGTAAATTACTAAATTAAGATATTATATATCCGATTAAAATGTTTATTTTTAATATTTAATATTTATCCAGATCCTAAACGCTCCTAACGGTTATTTCGATTATATTAAAAAACGTAAAATAAATTTAATTTTAACAACCTTTTCCTTATCCGTATTATAATCGTTATAATACTTACTTAAATCCGCTTTTATATTTATAACTTATAAATATATTATAAAATTTATGTTATTACTTATAATAGTACGTAATAAAGAAATTATTTAATAATTAAAACGATTAAAGGGGACAAAAATTAAATAAAAGCCGAAATAACCGATATAATTAAAAAATAGCTTAATTTAAAACAGGCAAAATTTAACGTAAAAAAGATTATAAAAAATTAATCCGGAAAAATTTTACCTTTATTAATTAAATTTTAAAATAATAAATTTGATATTAATTAACCTTTAAAAAAAAATTTTTTTATCGAACTTTAATTTATACGATTTCGACTTATTAATAATATTAAGGAATTATTCCGTAAAGTAAGCGAAATATTTAAGCCCTTATTAATTCTTTTTATTAATTAACCTCGACGACGAATTATAAAACTTTTTAATATTACCATACCTTTTTTTCCGTTCATTCTAACCAAAATTTCAATTTTTAAAATTATTCGACCTAATCCGATATTTAAAAAACCAGCTTTTAATATAAAATATATAATTTAACCGGCTTTAAATAATTAACGCGTAAAAATTATGTTCGTAATTAATATATTATACCGTATAAATAAATAAAAGATATTTTCGAAAATATCAAACGAAAGTCTGAATTTTATTTTCCTTAAAAATAACCAGATTAATTTAAGTATAAAAGGTTAATTATTAAAAAGCTATCGGAAAATAAGGTTTAAAAAAAGCGGGAAAAAATTAAATAACGAAAAAATTTAATAAAGCGTAAAAAACGGAATTTTAAATTAATAATATTAAAGGATAAATTATATAAACGTTAAATTAATTAATCGGTAAGGTTTATATATATTTAATTTATTTAAAACGTTCGGAATTATTACGTTAAATTTTTATTTATTTTTTAAAATAAATTAAAAATAATTTTATTTTAAGAAACAAAGGTTAAAATTATATAAGGTATAAGGTTTAGGATTTGGGTTTATTAATTAGTTAGTTAATACCACTTATATATTTTTAGGAACTTTTTTTGCCGGACGTAACCCCGGAAATATTTATTACTTAGATACTTATTTATTATTATCAGATAAACTGGTCTTAATACCAGATTAATTATATTGACTTTAATTTTTTCTAGAACCTTGGGCTCACTCGTGACATTTTCTTTGATTTCCTACTGATCAGAACTGACTCTGTCCCGCCCCATTTCACCACGCATTCTGCTTCAGAGTGAGGTTCTGCTTCAGAGTAAGGTTTTGTTTTAGAATGAGGTTTTATAGAACTGAGGTATATAACTTATTTTAACCGTAAAAAATATTAATTAATTATCGTATTCGAAGATATTATATAAAGTATTTATCGTATGGATTATATATATAATAACTTTTTATATATTTAGTTCAGCTTAGAAAATAAGGCTTGAACTTAGATTAACTTTGTATTATATATTATATCTTAAAAATAAAGCTTTTCATATATTTATTACGAAAAAAACGCCTTTTATTTAAAGGCTTAATTAAAGCCTAACGATAAAAACTTTAAAAAAAACTTACGATAATTCCGATTTTAATTATTTTAAAAGATATTTTTAATATAAGAAAAGTTATTATAAAAACTAACGAAAGTAAAAAGGTTATAAATATATTTCTAATTAATTAATAAATGTCGTCGAATATTCCGGCCGTTATATAGATAGTTGTCGGCAGTTGTGATGATTTATTTAACAGAGGTTGAAAGGATTGCAAGGGCTTTGATTTGTGGCCCTAGGATTGCAAGGACAAAGGGGTCTAGGCTATATTAGCCAAGGAGATGCCACCCATCTAGCTAGTCCCAGAACTCAAGCAACCTAGTTCCTCCCAGCCCGAAGAATTGCAACACTTTGCCGCCAATAGTATTTTAAAATATATTAAATTAAATTACGATATTAGGAAATTAAAATACTAAACCGTTTTTAAAACTTTAAAAAATTCCGGAATTATATTTATAACGTCCGATATATAATAGAAATTAACGTTAATTGTCGGCAATTGGTGCTTTTAGGTGTTGCCGGCTGGTGGGCTTTGTGGCCCAGGCTTTTTGGGTCTGGCCGCCGAATGCTGCCTGGGACAGCCTTTGTCCACTGATAATCCTTTGTCACCTAATTATGTATGTAAGGGCGATTGCTTACGGACTAGATTAGTCCTTCTCGAGAATATTATTAAAGAATATATAAAGAGTTACGCCAGATTTTTGCCTTTGATTACTGTAATTACTGATATGGTAACATTTTTTGGTTAATTAGTAACTAGAATACGTTATACGAAATAGTTAATTAGAAATTAATAATTAAGTTAACGAAAGAAAATAAAAGATTTAAAAAAGGGTTGTTTAATTAACGATTTAAGAAAAAGTTTAGCTGTTAATTATAATAAACGAATACAAAACTTTTAAGAAATATTTTAATAAGTACATTAATAACTTATCCGATAATAGTTTTATCCTTAAGAACCGGAAATATTTAAATGATAACTTTTTCTTTTTTTTAGGCCGGACTTTTTAATCGGAAGCTTTTTTAAGATAAAAAGTTTTATAGTAAGGGAAATTAATAAAAAAAATCTTTTTTTAGTAAGAAATAACTTATTATTTTAGTAATAACGATTAAAGGTAAATAAATTAAAAACCTTTATTTGAAAATAATATAAGAAAAGAAATTTAAAGAAGTTTTATACGTTCTTAAGTATTAACAGAAGTAATATTACATAAAATATTAAAATACGGGAAGATAAATATTAAAAGGTTAAAAATAAGGGTAAAAATATATGGTTTTAAAATTAATAAATTAGCGAAATAATAATACGATTAAACGATGTATTAACGAAGTTTTCGAATTTGTTCGGAAATAAATTATCGCGAAGTTCGAAAAGTTCGCGAAATATAAGTATAAAAGTAACTAAAAGCGTTTAATTTATGGTTTAAGTAGATAATTCGAAAGTAATCCCCGTTATAACAGCCGTTATAATAAAAAGAAATATGGAAGAAATTAATTTACCGAAAAAAAAAGTAAAACAGTAATATTACCGTTTAAAAGAAAGGAAGTGGTACGTAAAAATCCTAATAATTTAGATAGCTTTTTATTTTTATCCGTTTTCTTATCTTATTTAATAATTTTTCAAAACGCCGGAAAAAATACTATAATTTCTTTAATAACCTTTTTAATTCCAGTAACTTAAATAGTTTAAGCGAATTAAGTATCTGCTTAAAAGAACGGAAAAAGAATTTTAAAAAGTTTAGTATCGATGTAAAGTTTTTTTAGAAACGTTTTAACTTTTTTTAAACAAGAAAAATTACCTGGTAGGTTAAATTAATTAGAAGTTTTGGAATAATACTTTAAGTTTTGTATTTAAGGAGATTAGTTACGAAAACGGCATAAAGTTAAAGAAAATTAAGTACTTGTATTTACGAAAGTTATTATTAAAATATGTAAAAAGGTACCTTTTAAAATAATTATAAGTATTAAAGAAAAGAATAAAGATATTAAGGACTTTACGGAGAGTTTATAAAGTAATAAATAAGGCCCGGTAAAGTTCCCTTTAAAAGGAATTTAATAAGATCATATATAATGGGAAAAACTTTATATAGTTTATTATTAAGTTCTAAAACCTTTTGCGGAAAATAAAAGGCTATGGTATAAAGTTTAAAACCGGGAAATATATTATAATGTTTTTTATTATTATAAAAAACCGCGCTAGTAAGTGGCATAAAACGATATAATTAGTACTTAAATAGACGGATTATTTTTTCCAGCAACTAATTAACGACTTTAATAATAAGCAAAAAAACGGAAAGTTTTATAACGTTTAAAGAAATAAAGGTAAGGGAAATAATAATAATAATTTCTGAGATAATAAGTCTGTATAAAATTAAAATAAAAACCTGATTTATTTGAATTATGGCAAATACGGATATATAGCAAAAGATTACCCTAAGCCATAAAAAAAGAAAAAAGGTAAAGAAAAAAAAGAAAAGCGAAGTTAATAATAGGGGAATAAAAATAACTAAAGTAACAGCTTTTAAAAGGTCTGTAATAATAATTAAGGTGAAAAGTAATTTATCTTTAAAAATTAAAGAGATTTATATCATTCCAGTAAAGGAATATTTAACGTATATATTAATAAATAATAACTTTAAGACTTTATATAATGGTATAATAAAATAATTTAAAAGCTAGCTGTATTGGTTTAAAGCGTTAAAGGCGCTAAAGTTACAGTAATTAACTACTTTAAAGCTGTAATAATCTAAGGCCTTAAAGTAATCATTATAAATAATGCTAACATAATAATTTAAAAGGTAGTTATAATAGTTATAATGGTCAAGTGCGTTAAAATTATAACGATTAAATGCCTTATAGTAACTGTTATAAGAAGTGCTATATTTTTATACGTTTACTTTTTTATGAAAGGCGATAAAAATAAGCTGTTTTAGGATTTAAAAGCAAATATTAATATTACGAATAATATTATAAATTTCGAAAGGAATACCGGATTAAATATTAGGTCCAAGGGTATTTATATTATAATAAGTATAAGATTTATTACAGCTACCTTTATCGGGATATTAAAATACCTTTTAAAAGGTTTTTACGAAAGGAATAACGAAATTATTATAAAATATACGTTATATATTAACCTCGGACCCCATATAATAAATTACCCTAATAATAAATAGGCAAAATACATACAAATTAATAATAACTTATATATTCAGAAATCGTTTAATAACGTAATAACGTCTTTCTTAATATAATAAAGCTATTTAAGCTATTTAAAATTACGCTACCGTTTTTTAATAAGTTACTTTTTAATATAACTATTAATTATAACCTAATCGCCAGTTTTTATAAGCTTTAAACGCTTAATAACTTTATCCTTTACCGTTTTAATATTTACTAAATTCGCAAAAATCTTATTAAGTTATTTAATAACAATTTAACGTTTAAAACGTTCGTATTTTTTTAAATTTCGTTCGCAAGTTACGATTTTCGTAGCGGAACGTAATATTTTCAGTATTAAAATCGTTAAATTTTTTAACCGCTTTAATTACCATACCCCGTATATCGCAAAAAAACCTTCGCATAATTACATACGGCCGTTCGCATACTTTTTCGTAATTCCTTAACCTTATAAAAAATACGGACGACCTTATTACGGGTTATAATTATTCTTTCCGGTAATATTTTCGGTTTAAAAGCCGGTTAAAAAGTTATTTCGGAATCCTTTAATACCGTTTCGAATTTAAAAGAAAATATACCAATATAATACTATCCGGCTTTAATATTTTTATCGGTAAAAATAATTTTTATAACCTTACGATATACTTTTAGCATACAGCATTTATATTAAAAGGCAATTGCAAGAATTCCGCTGGCCTTATATAACGCCTTACGATATTTCTTTTTAAAAACGGAAAAAAAAGTAACGTTAAATAACTAAAGGTTAATATTCGAACAAAATAACATATATATAAAAATAACTTTATTCTTTATATATTTTTAAATAAAAATAAAAAATACGTATATAATATAACTATTTAAAATAAATAATCGTTATTTAAAATAAAAATACGGCTTAATTTCGGGAAAAAAAATAGATTTTAATTATTTTAACGTAATAACGATATTAATTTACCCTTTCGGAATTAATATATATTCAGTTTTTTCGATATCGTCGGAAACTTATTACTTTTAAACGGTAAAATTACTAAAAATATATATACGGCCGTACCTTTCTTGTATATAAAACCGATATATTCGATAATAAAAACCTATAACGTTATTTCCAATTCCCCAAATTTCGTACGAACCGTTTCCGAATTTCCTATAACCGTTCCATTAACTTATTTCCCTTTTTAAACGTCCGTTTTATCCATATGATATTCGTTCGTAAGCTAGATATTATATTTAGCTCGAATTTGGGTTAAAAATTTTTTTTCGTATATATCGTTACGATCGCGTACCTCGAAACGTTACCGGGGCATAATTCGTCCTTTTTTCGTATATATTTCGTCGTAACGTTCGATAAAACGGTTAACTTAATACTTTCCGACGGTCCCGTTAGGGCTTAGCAGGACTTCGGCTATTTAACGGACCTATTTCTTCGTAAAAGCGCGACCGCATATTTCTTCGAACAATATTTAATTAACGAACTTCCGCTTTTCCTGATCCGAAAGCTTCCGCGCTGTTACTTTAGCTTCGGAACGCGGTTTGGAACCGTGGACGCGGTAGGACAGGGTCGACTGGGGTATATCGAATCGCAGGCCTGCAAGGGTCTCGAAGCCACCCTCCGTAATAAAATCCTTTACATCCTATATTTTACGTTCACGGTTAAAATCAACCATTTTTACCCGAAATTAATTGATCCAATGGTTGTTAAGATATTACAAAGTGAAGTTGTAGGGGTTGGTTATTGTTATAAAGAAAAGTCGTATTTATTGTTAGGGTAATTTATTATGTAGGGTCCGAGGTTAATAATTTTCCCCTAAAGGTATTTTTCAGGCAAATATATTAAAAAAAGGAAAATTACTTAAGTCCGAGTACGTTAATAAATTTTGATAAGTTTTAATTAACATTTATTAATATATTTGGAAAAAGCTTTTTTTTATAGTTTTATAAAAAGCTGGAACTTATTATTCAGGTGCTAAAATGCGCGATTGATAAAAGTTATTACTAAAAATATACGTTAAAAAAGATATTTAGTAAAAATAATAAGAGTAACCTAAAAAAAGTGATTATAAGCGCTTTTAAGCATAATAAAACCTGCATAACGGACAAAATAATAAAACAAACTATTTTTTAATATTACCGTTTTTATTATCTGAGCATAAAAAGATTAATTAGGACCCTTAAAAAGTTTAGAGAAATAAACCTAAACCTTAACGTAATAAACAGATTCTTTTATATAATATATAACGAAGGATAAATACGGAAAAACTTATATATACACCTTTAAAAACGGAAACAATATATAAGAAAAATTATTTTAGTACGATATAAGTATAATAAACCCCGTTAATATAGAAAATAATAATTATTGCCGTTTTATTATAAACGATTTTTGGCGTTATAAAAATATTATTCGTTTAAAACTAAAAAGGCAATATAATAAAGTTTATATATATATATTATACGGATAATTAAATACCTGGAACCGATTAAAAGTAAAAAAATGCAAACTTTATGTTGAAATAACGGTAAAGAATTCGTTATAAATATAATTGAAAAGTTTTGCGGAACCGAAAGTATTAAATCAATAATTTCCAGCTTCCATAATTAATACCAGGACGGAATTACGGAAAAAGGTATTTAATTTTTACAAAATAAAGCGCGTATAACTTCCGTATAAATAAAAATCCCGATATATTTTTGGAACTTAATAATAAAGGCTATAATATATATAATTAATAAAATAAAAAAACTTATAATAAAAGATATAATATTAATCGAATATTTTAAAAAGTATATTTGATTTTAATAAATTATATCAACCTAATAATAATTATTATCGCATCTTTGGTAATAAGTATATAGTTTTAATAAACAGAAATTATAAAATTATATTAAAGAAATTGATAACGCGAAAGAAGAAAAAAATATTATTAGGTTATTAAGGGGTTTATGATTAGAAGGTATAATTTTTAAAAGGCCGTAAGTTATTTATAATATTATATATTACAATTTTTCAAAGCTTTAAAAAATTGAAAAAAAACCTTTCGACCTTAAAAATATTATTCGATCGTTTTTATAACCTGTATAAAAACGTTTAAGGTAATGTTAAAGGTAAAAAAGTATCGGAGTAAAAAATAAGGATAATAACGTAATTTTAAAAAACGATATAAACTAGGAAACTAAGTAAAATAAGCGAAAAAGGGATTATGTAAAAAAGATAATTTTTAAAATATATACTCTAAAAGCCCTGGATAAAGCCCTGAAAGTAATAAATGAATTAAAGCTAATTTTAACCTAAAATGGTGATAAAAGCTTATATACTTTTAATTTTAACCAATTAAAGAATAAAACAGATAAGAACTTTTATAAAGAGTATAAAAATATAATAATGGTTATCCGGAATATTTATAAGTATTAATAAATAAGTAATATATTAAAGGATAGATATAATATTTATTTTTAAGAATTTAAAAAAAATTAGCTTTAGTAAATTATTAATTATTTATAGGTTATTTATAATAACGGATAACGGTCCGTCCTTAAAGGAAATTATGAAAGGTTTAAAACGAAAGATATAACTTTAAGTAATTTTTACGGAAATTAAAGAAAACTTTTTAGGTAAATTTTTTAAATTTACGCCTTTTAATAAAAAAAAGGTTACGGCTACTTTATTAATATTAAAGGGATATTAAAAAATATATTTATAAAAAAGCTAAATAAGTATAAAGCACCTATTTACGTAAAAGACTTTATATAACGAAAAGGAAATTATAACGAAACCGTAACGAATATCCCAAAAGTTATATATTAAAAAATCCTGATAATTTTAACTACTTATTTAAGTTAATACATATTCCAGATCAACTTTATTAATATATTTAAACGGTAAACAAAGAAAAAAAACTTTTATAAAATAATTTCCGATATTAAAAGATTTTTCGATACGAATTTAAAGAAAAAAGAAAATATACCGGTTTTCGCTTAAGAAAATCATTAAGTTAATAAAACTTTTATACGGTTTAAAGTAAGCCGGAACTGTTTAATAAAGAAAAGTTATAAAGATTTTTATAAAATTAAATTTTTATTTATTAATTTAGAATGTTACGATTTATAATTCTTTTAAAACGAAATATATTATTATCTTATGCGATAATAATTTCCTTTTTTCGAAACTAGAAAATAATAAATTTAGAATCTTATTAAAAAATCGTTAAAAACGTGTTTATTAAAAATTTAAAAAAAGGAAACCGGTACTTAAATATACAAATTATCCGTTTTTTACGAATTAACGATATTAAGTTAAATGAATAATAATATATTAATAAATCGTTAAAGGTAATTAAATTAAACGAAATCCGAAAAAGGTTTACGTTATTTATTAAGAATTATTTAAAATACGTAATACGATATAAACATAAAGTTAATAAAGAAAATATATTCGAATATATAAATCTAATAAGCAAATGTAATTTTTTAAGTTATATTAAAAAATTAAATATACCGGTTCTAACTTTAATTTAAGCTAGGTTTATGGATAGCCCGTTACCTAAATATTAAAATTATGTAAAAGAAGTATTATACCACTTAAACGGTACGGTAAACTTATTTTTTCGATATCGAAAATTAAAACGAATTTATTTATATCGAAATATAACGACGTAAGATTATTCGGGATAATGGATATATGTTTTATAAATAATTACGAATTAATAAAATTTATAATAAAGTATTATCTTTTTTATAATTAAAACATCCGTATTTTAGGTTTTAAAGTTATAAGAAATTATTGCTAAATATGTTACGGAAATAAAATACATAAAAATAAAAACGTTTATAATTAAGATGGCAGGAATTAAATTTTTCTTTTATAAAATTAAGATTTATACTTTAAAGTTTTATTTTATTTTAAAAGATAATACGGATATATTTAAGTAAATAAAAAATGCAGATATTGCGAAAAGGAATTTTATATTAAAATTAAATATTATTACGTACGTTAAAAATTATATAAAGATAATATATATTTGAATTACGTAAAAAATAAAAAGAAATTTATAAACGATTTTATAAAACTATATAATAAAACTGATTTTACGCGGTTTATATAAAACTTAAAATTTAAAAAAATGAAAAAAAGATTAAAACGTATCTTTTTATTATAAATAACGAAAATTACGGTATTTTTTTAATATTATCCGAAAATATACGTTTATTTATTAATCTTAAAAATTAAATTTTCCGTAAATCTTCTTAAGATTTTTATACTTTCTTAATTTACGTATTAAATTAAGCTTTAAATATCCGGTAATAATTAATTACGATAAAAATTTTTTATTTAATTAACGTTTTTAAATTTACCGGCTTAAAGTTTTTATTTTTTAACCGCTCGAAAATAAAAATATTTAAAAAATAATAATTTTAATTATTTATTAATTTGTGAATAAAAATTAAAACATTTATTTAAAATAAAAATTTTTAAAATATAAAAAGTTGGCAAAATTAACATTTTCTTATATTAAATCAAAATAACAATAAGGCGGGCCTGGAAATCTTCGGAAAAAATAAACCTTATAACCCGAAATAACGCAAAAAAGTTATTAAAATAAGAAGGTTAAATAATTAATATAACGGTTAAAATATAGATTTTTATTCGAAATTAATATATAAAGATTAAGGTTAAATCCTTATATAAATTAATTATTTTTAGATTTAATTTTAAATATTTCGAATTTTTTAGCTATAGTTACTTAACGTAAAAGGGCGTATCGGCAATTAGTACTTTTTGGTATTGCCGGCTGGTAGGCTTTATGGCCCAGGCTTTGTGGGTTAGTTAGCAAAATGCTGCCTGGAATAGCCTTTATCCACTGATAATCCATTGTTACCGAATTATATATATAAGGGCGATTCGACACGGACTAGATTAATCCTTTCCTAAAACACTACTAGGGAATATATAGAGAGTTACGCCAGATTTCTGCATTTGATCACCGTGACTGTTAACATTAATATATTAATTAATGAAATTAGTCATTTTTTAAAGTAGATCTTTAATATTAAAGTTATTTATAAGGTTATATAAATAGATATATTCGGTTTTAAAACTAAATTTATCATCGGGAAAAAGACCTAATTACTACCGGATTATTTTAAAAGTTATTCCATATTTCTTAATATATTAAATAATTAATAAATATAAAAAGTTAACGACTTTATTAATATTTAAATAAACGTTGCTTGGTTTAATCTTATTTTAACCGGAGAATTTTTAGTATTCTTTAAAACAGGTCGAAGGTAAGAATTTCTTATTAAAGAATTAGGTTAAAAAGTCGAAAAAATACGTTCGGCTTTTAACAATATTAAATTTCTTTAATTAATTTCGGAGGTCTTTTAAAAGAGAAAAGGGTTTTAAGATAAACATCTTAAACTATTTTATTTAAGATGCCATTTGTTAACGTAATGTGAATAAATAATACGGTAACCGTAAAATTATTTCTATCAACTAAAAACGTTTTATGATAATTAGAAAATATTATAAAGATTGCGGTTATAAAGAGTAAGGTTTAACTTACTTTCATATAATAAATTTATATTATTTACGCGGAACATGCGGTTATATTCAAGAGGTAAATATTTACGTATATTAAATGTTAAAAAGTAGCTGATTAACATTTCCATAAAGTTCTAGATTTTCGTAACCGATTAATATAATTATTATTTAGTAATTGCCGTTTAACTTATATTTAACGAAAACAGTTATAAGGTTACGTTCCAAATTAGGTGTAAATTATCCGATTAAGTAAATAACGATTAAGGAGTTTTTAAACGAATATACTTTTTATTAATACGGTATTCCGATTATACTTAAGATTCATAAAGTTTCCCAAAATAAGGCAAAGTAACTAAAGCTTATAATGTATTCGGAATTTAACAAAAGGTTAAACCGTATATTTTACCTGGCGATAAAATTTAATTAAGAAAAAACACTATTCCGATCTTTAAAGGTTTATTAAAAAAAAAGATTATAATAGCGGTAAAAAGAATAGTTAAATCTTTATTTAAAATAGTTTTAGCCAATAATACCGTTATAGAAGATCACGGCGTTAGCCGTTATAAATTATTATACGGATTAAAAACGCTTTTACCGATCGAAATAAATTTGCTGAAAAAAAAATTAGAACTTGATTTTTTTAATATTTCGAAAAAAAACTTAATTAATTACCTTATACTTTTAGGTTTTAGAAAAAAAAAACGGAATCAAAAAGATTTGAAGTTATGCCTAATTAATATTTTAAAGCTATTAGGTTTCTAAGCTAACAACGAAAATAAAATAAAGGATAAATATTTAAAAATTAACGACCTAATATTATTATACAAGACGTTACGGTATATAAATATAATTAAGAACATAAATTAAAATATCGTTAAGTTAGCCCGTATTTAGTGCGTAATGTTGTTAATTTAAGTATTTATTATTTAAAAGAAATTAATAAAACGAAATTGAAAAGGTATTTACTTCATTAATAAATTAAAATAATACGTTAAAAATAGAAAGGAATATTAAAAGCTTATTAATTTATAAAAGGTATCAAAAAATGAAACCGTTTATTAAATAACTTAACGAAACGAGATCTAATACCTGAAATATTATAGACATTAAATCATTAAACGATGAATAGTTTAAAGCTTTAAAATGTATTCAAATAAAGTATAGATATTCAATAGTTAATTCGAATGTTACGGAATTATAAACGTCGGTAACATTATTAAAATTTATTTATTTAATAACCGGAAAACGCTAACGCGATTAATTAAAAAGAAATAAAATATAAAAAAGTGTTTTTCTTATTCTTTGGGATTATAAGAATTGTTACCATAGAAAATACCTATTTTCCGTTATTTTCTTTTTAATCAGTTAAAATATAATGTTTCGATATCAGATTTCCTAAATATACCCTTTTACTTTAACCATTATTAATTTGTAAGGAATTTTCGAAATTATTAAATAAATATTATAATAAATGTTTTAAACCGATCGTTATAAAAAGATATCTATAACTTTTAATAAACTTAACGTAATTATTAAAGAATTATTTATAAAAGCCCGGCGTTAATTCATACCCAAAAAGAAATATATTATATTCATTAAAATTTTAAATATTATATAACATCGTTCGCAAAATGTATAAATAATAGAATTAAGAAACCCCAATACGTAAATAAATAATCCGGTTATATATCGAAGACTTTTAATAAGTAACGATATAAATGGATTAATAAAACCGGTATAAAAACCCCTAATAAAAACTGGATGAAACCGTTTAATTTTAATTTACAAAATATATAATTATGTTGGATTAAATATTTACGGTAATCTATAAATACCTATCTTTAATTTGCGAACGTATATACCCACCGTTAATTAAGTCCTTAACGGTAAAAATATATATAGGTTTAAATAGTTAATAATAATTAATATAAGTTAAATAGTCGAAGTAATAAATTAAAAAGGTATATATTTTAATATATTTAATAGTTAAAACCTTTACGGTATTATAATTATTCCAAATATTTTTACCATCCGTTAACGGTTAATAATAATTAAAAATACGGTTGTCCGTTTAAATACTCGGAAGCATTAAAAACAATTCTATTATAATATTACGAGGGGGAAATATTTTAAAAGGTATAAATATTACCTATACTAATCGACGATTACCGGATATTTATTCGGTAATATTAAGGATTAAACAAAATTAAACCTTAAATTAAGATTTCCTTCGATTACTGATTATAATTTCTATTAAGGTAAAAAAAAGCTTTAAAAAGTAACGGATTATTTATTTTCAAGATATAAGGTAACAAGTAATTTTAATCGACGTTAATATCACGGACCCGGTATTAAAAAAAAGGCGGTAAGTTATAAACCAGTTGTTAACGGTACATAAGGTTATTACATTTCCGGAAATAACCAGGGTTATATAAAGGTTTGAAGCCGTATTTAATAAATAAAACCTAATTAATATAAAGCGGTATTACGGTAAAAGAGTTTTAAAAAATTAAAAGCCGTTAATAATATACGACGTTAGGTAAAAATAAGATTTAAACCATATATATCTTATATAATTTTATTACCGATTAGAACTAAATTATTAACATTTAAAGTTGAATAATTAAAATTAAATTACGTTTTAAAAAACGATTTCCTAAATGATTAATTAATTTACACGGGTTTATATTATTACGAAAACCTTAGAAAAAGTGTAGCTTAATTATTAACGAAATTTTATATTTATATTAATTAATAAGCTAAGAATAATTAAAAATAGATTAGGATATATCAATGGTTTAAAAAGCCATATCACCGAGGAAAAGAAATTAATATAATTAAGAACAAAGAGCTATAAATAAAAGAAGGAAATTAAAAAGTATCGATTAATTACAAAACGTTATAATAACTATTATTCTTTTCACTATATAATATCGGATAAAGCTTTTAAAGATTTTTTTAATCTGCAAGTTATTAAATAAAAAATAGCTATCTTAATTTAAAAGTATTTAATTAATTATATATATAATTCATTATTCTTTTTAACGCTTTCTTATTCTTCTTTAACCTTTACTATTAATACGAAAATATTTATAAATATTTAGGTTTATATACTTTAATATATATACTTGTATATTACTAATTAATTCTTACTTACTTTAAGTATCCTTAAATAATTCAATATTATTTTTATTCTTCTTATCTACTTTAATTAGTTTATAAATTATTTTTATATTATGGTTTGAAAAGCGTATTATATATTAAAAATAAAAGGCTTTAAGAAATTAAATATTTTAAATTCTGGAAAGTTTGCTTTATTAATTAGCGTATTTATATAAAAGAACGATAATTTAATATAATTATTTTAAAAGAATTATAATGATAATATATTTTTTATTCTTTGAAGTTATTTATTTTAAAATCCCGTTTTAGTTAAGTTATCTTTGTTTCATTTTCTGATAAAGGTAACCGGCATTTATAAAAAAGAATTATCTTAGCCTTATTTTAAAGAGCAAAAGATTAAAGAGATATAATAATTAAGCCGTTATAATATACATTTATAATTTCAAAAATCTGTCAATTTTTTCATTTTCAATATATTATTAGCTTAATCGAAATAATCACTTAAGAGGTATTTCAGCATATTATGGTTATTCTTTTCAAAATCATGCGAATACTCGGTAATAATAAGCCTTAATGAACTTTTAATTAATGGGAAAAATCTTTAAATAAAAACATTTTAAATATATTTAAATAATTCTTTATATAAAATTACGTACCGACGGCATTTTTAGAAGTTACCTGATTAGTACATTTTATATCTGATTAAAAAGTTCATTTTAAACGTTAAATACTTCTTTGAATCTATAACGCTTGCGACGGTTACTTTAATCATATAGGAAAACGTAGGATAAATAAAATTTTAACAATTTTTACGTCCATATGATAATCGTTAGAATACTTGCCCAGATCCGTTTTGACATTTACGGCCTATAAATTATTCATATATTTTATACTATTATCCGCAATTTTACGTAATAAAGAAACTTTAATAATTAAATTAGTTAAATAACCTGAAAAGAATAAAAACTAAATAATATCCGATATAATAATAAAATACTTTCTTTTAACAAATGCAAAATATGACGTGAAAAGAAATTTAATAAAATTACCCAGCAATCTTTTACATTTATTAAATTAAACTTAAAAATAACGAATTCGATACCGATTAATTTCCAGAATCCTTTATTATTAAGCTCTAGGTTATACATATAATACGCGAAACTTTTAAATTTACGATATTTCTTTTTATTAATCGGCCTCCACGATGACCTTTACCGGCTTTAAGTAAAATTATACCCCCTCCCCCTTTTCTAATCATTTAAACCAAACTTTCGGTGTTTAAGATTATTTGATTTAATCTAATACCTAAAAGACCAACCTTTAATATAAAGTATATAACTTAACCAGTTTCAAATAATTAACGTATAAAAGCTATAATTAGTAATTAATCTACTACGCCGTATAAATAAGTAAAAAATACTTTCGAAATATATTACGAAAACCCGAACTTTATTTCGTTTAAGAATGGTCTAAATCGTCTAAATATAAGGTATCGATCGGTAGGGAAATCTCAGAAAAAAAGGTTTAAAAAATGGGGAAAAATTAAATAATAACATTTTTAATGAAACTTAAAAGGCGAAATTTTAACTTGAGAATAATAAAGAATAAACCGCATAAGCGTGAATTTATTTAATCGATTAGGTTTATATATATTTAATTTATTTAACTCGTTCGACAGTATTACGTTAAATTTACATTTATTTTTAAAATGAATCGAAAACCTTTTTTTGAAGAAAGGGTAAAATAATACACGATGTAAGGCCGAAAATATGCCTCCGCCGATTAGTTAATTAGTACCGTTCGTATATTTTTAGGAGCTGTTTTTGCCAGACGTAATCTAGAAAATACCTATTACTTATTACTACCGAAGACCTTTGCAGAACTGATTTTAATACTAATATAATAATATTACCTTTATTTATTGATTGACCCCTAAGCTTATTCGTGACACTTTTTACGATTTTAAACTGATTAGGATTAAGTCTGTCCAGCCCTAATTTAATATAAAATAAATCGAAAAAGTAAATTTTCTTTTTATATTTATATATCAAAAGTTTAATAAATAACGTTTGAAATATTTACAGGATTATGTTTAAACTTAAATAAAATATTTATAAGATTATCTAAAGACCGGATGGTAGATTTCTGAAATTTAAAACCAGGAAATATATAAAATATATATTAGCTTCATTAAAAAGGTTTTAAGAGGGAAAAATATAAAAGTATTTATGTTATAAAATAAAATATATAAACGTAACCTACCGTTATTACGGAAAGGGTATAAAGAATTTAATATTTATGTATTAAAAGGAAGATTTAATAAAACGGAAAGAATTTATTTATAAAATTAAAATAAAGAAATCTAATGATATATATAATGGCTTCTTTAATTTCTATTTTTATAAAATAAGTTTTAAAATATAAAAAGGTGCATATTTAAAGGTCTACTAATTATAATATATTATAAAGTTGTTAAGCGGAATTTAATATATAAAAGATTTATAAATTAAAAATGTGTTAATAATGTATATCTCTTTCTTAATTAAAAACCTTTTTTAAATTTCCTTTTTATTATATTACGTTAAATCTTGTCTTTTAGTCCCGCTTTTATTTTACTTGCTCATGGGTAATTCTTTTATAAACGATATTATTGAGGATTACTGGTAATAAAACTAATATCCCGTTAATGAATTAAGTTAATAAATCCAAAGAAGTTATGTTTTATAAAATGGTTTTAAGAGGTTTTAATATCAAAACATTATAAATATAGGTAAGAAAATATCGCTTTTATAATTTTATTTTACTGCTAGGATAATAATGTTAGTTCCTAACAAAAGTTTAAATAGTTGCTAACATGCGTTAATAATTACTAGCGAAGTATTACCGTATTTTATTTTAACGTACCTAAGGTTTAGTTTTAAATATAAAGAAAAAAAGTCTTTTAGTATATATAGCATTATTTATATAACTTAAGATACCTTTTAATATATTTTAGTTTATTCGGTTTAAGTTTAACCGTAAAAACTTACATTTAAAAGGTATTAAAAAGGTATATAGTATTTAATCGGAATTAAAATGCTAACTTTTATAATTTGGAAATAAAAGTTCAGTTAATACTTAAAATAATTTTATACTTTTACGAATAAAACTGTAAACTGAACAGTATTTTAAATTTATGTTATAAAACTATGTAAAAAAATACTAAAGCAATAAACAAGAATGAAAAAACAATTATTATTTCTATTACGAAAAGTAAATTAATATCTTCTCGTAAATTATATAAACCGCCATATTTAAGTTTCGATTAAAGAAAATATGAAAATTGTTTTAAATATAAGATTTTTAAAATATATAAGAAGATAATTAGCAAGTTACTAGGCTTATTAACGTTAATGTTAAGTCTTTTAGGTATAAATTTTCCGTTCGTAAATAAATATAATTATTATTTTAAAAAAATAATAAAACTGATATTATTAAGATATATAATACGCTTTTAAGTAATATATTAACGGCTAAATTAATAAAACCTTAATATGTAAATTTCTTTAATTTTTTAAAACGTAATTAGGATTAAGAAATATTTTAAAAACTTTTAATTAGTAAGGAAATAACCTGTGATTTATTTTAAAGAAAAAGTTAACTAATTAAACCTATCTAATTACTGGGAAAAAAGCTAATATAAATAGCTACGGCTTTAAGAAATAATGCCAATATAATAATTAAGGCCATAATGATATTAAGACGTTAAGGGGGTGTGTTAGTTAGCCCAGAGTGCGCTAGCCCGTTATATTGTTACAGTACAGAAACAGGGGTTCCAGTCTTGGAGAAACCGGCCTTTGAAGCTAGATATAAGCTCTTACGGCTGATCTTCGGGTGAAGAAAGCTTCGCTTTCCCCGCGCCAAGATATGGTAATCTGGTAAATCTGGATAATCTGGGACCAGATTATCCAGATTACACAAATTTATGATATATTTATTTAATCTAAGATAGATATATAACAGACGGGTTTTTATATAAATAATACCAATTTAACTTTATTTTTTAATTATTAATTAAAATCTTTAATTAAAAATATCGTTTTTTAGGTTAAGGAAAAGCTTGCAAATTCTTTTTCCGAATATTTTATTTATTATATTATTTTTTCTTTCATTAAAACCTTTATTTCGGGTATTATTATTTTTTTAAGTAAATATATAATAAATTTATTAAAATTTAATAAGTTTTAATTAATAATTAACGAATAATTTAACACATAATTAAATATAAATTCTTTTAAATTTTATAAAAACGATATTATAAAATAATATTAAATAAGTAAATAATATATTCGATTTCCGTTATTAATTAAAAAGAATTAATAACCGGAAAAAAAAATTAACCTTTTATTAAAAAAGTTTTTTAATTAATTAATAATATAATATTTATAATTATTAAAGCTAAAGGTTTAAGAAAACCTTTTTTTAAATAATAACTTATTTTTACTTTTAAGAAATTTATTAAAGTCTAGCTTAAAAAATCGGATTAAAAGGAAAAAGTTTAAAAGAATTTAACGCGGAAATATAAAAAGTAAAAAAAAGAAAGTTTATAGTTAATATATAATTAAACCTTATAACTAAAAATGTTATAATTTTTATATCAAAAAACGTTAAATTCATCCGGCAGCTAAAAAAGGTATTTATATTCCTTTTGGAAATTATTTTCTGTCCAAAAAGTTTAACTTCCTTTTTATTCAGTTACGATTAAAAAAGAATTATACCGTTTTTTATTTTTTATAAAATACTGAATATGAAAAATTACAACTTAATTCCCTTTAAGCCTTATAATGGATCCATTACTATAAAAATAATTCTTAATTAAAATTAGACTTTATTTTAAATAATACGAAACTTTTTTAACGGCAAATTATTAAAAGATAATAATTATTTTGCAACCATTTGCTGGAAGAATACTGAATTAATTCGAACTTATTTTTAAGAATTACCTAATAAATTACATTAATAATTATTTGGATATTATGAATTATATTATTAATATTTACGATTGCTTTAAAAAACGAATATAAGTTTTGTTCGAAAATATAAATAAGTAATAATATACTGCTAAATAAATATAGGACCTTGAATAGGTTATATTAGCAGCTGAATATACAATCAAGTTTAACCGATTAATAATTATTTTTAAATTCTTATATAATATTTTATTTTTTCCCTTTTTTAAAGGCTTAAAACCTTAGGTTAAAAATAAAATATGTAAGGTACTGAAAACCGGAACCTATCGAAAATTATATCGCCAAGGTTATTATCGCCGGCTGACGTAGTTCTAATCGGTACTTTAAGAAAAAGGGACCGGTAAACGAAATGTCGATAAACGTTTTAATAGTAATAAAGAAAAGGAAAAACTTTAGAAAAAAGCTTGTACCGTTTCGAAAGAATTTAAGAAAAATAAGTTCCAGGTTAAATATTTTAATTCTAGTAAAAAAAGGTTATTTAAAAGCGAATATCGCTTTTTTTTTAAAAAAAAGAAATTTTTAAAAGGATAAAATTCCCCAGCCTAAAAAGAAGGTTCGCGCGGCCGAATGAAATATAGATAGCGAGGAAAAGGATGAAAATGAAGTAAGTTTTACTTCCGCCGATTAGGGATTTATTATTATTACGATTAGCAGGGTTAAAAATAACGACCCAGAATGTAATGATTATATTATTTGTAAATATATTACGCTTAAATTTTGTAAATACCATCCCGGATTAGAAGACTTTAAAGAAAATATTGCGTTAGGATATATTTGTTAACTGAATATATGAAAGTGTAAGATATACGATTATGATAGTTAATTACGAAAAGATTTCAGTAATTATAAACAGTTATTCCCAAAATATTCTATTCTCTTAAAATGTACGATACATCCTAAACCCTAATTACTAATAGATAATTATCAGCTTTTATATTTTTCTGCTTATTATAATTATAATTATTTTATCTACCTACGTACCAAAAAGAATAATAACTTTTAGCCAGGATATAATAAAGAAACGCCTACGAAACCAGATGATAAATGCAGATGCATAAAAACCCCTTAATGACCAGATTACCCTAAACTTTGTTACCTATACCCTAAATTAAAATAAAGCCAGAAAGTTATAGTATAAAGATGCTTATGTTTTTTCCCGATACTTTGTATCAAATACGAGCTTTTAGTTATGGAAATATCTTTCCGGAGGTTTACCCTTTTAACCCTATAATTCGCAAAATATAAAACTTAAAAACAAGTCAGAAAAAGATAGTTATTTTTAAGTGCCAATTTGGCAATATAAAGTGGTATAAATGCATAAAAGATTATTATACCAAGCTTGTAATTAAAAAGCTACGCGAATAAAAATACTTTTTAGCTTTTAAAATATATTAATCAAAAAACTATAAAGGGTTTCGAAAGTAAGGTACCGAAAAGCCCTTATATATAAAGCCTTATATAAATCTATAAAAAAACGAAACCAGGTCAAGTTTTTAATTTATTATAAAAATAAAGGATTTAATGCTATAATCGATTCCGGAATAAAAGGAAACCTTATTTTTTCCAAGGTAGCTAAAAGAAATACCGGATCCCTTAAAAATAGAAATAACAGTTACATAAATTACGAACGGTTAATAAAAACTTATTCACTCATAATAATAATTAAATTTTTCGAAAAATAAAAGATTTACGATTTAAATATAAAAATACTTAAAACGGATTATTTCCGATCTTGCTGATATTTTAAAATACGATATTATTCTGGAAATGCTATGGTTTTATTCCAGCAATTTACAGATTAATTAAAAAGATTAAACCTTTTTATAAAGAAATCTTAAAGAAGATTTCCATAAAATCTGTTACATGATCAAAAGCGTTAGAGCTTTTAACCCAATAATAAAAATACCTCCTAAATATCGACGATTCAAAAAGCTGTTTAAAGAACGAATTCGAGAAAAACTATTTAACTATAGCTAATAGGATTATAAAATTTCTATTAACGAAGAATATTACTTAAAGCTTTTTAAAAAGGGTTTAAACGAAACCTTAAAAAAGGTTATATTTAAGAATTTAAATTACTTATAAGATATTTAATTATAATAATACCAAAAATGAAAGAAAATAAAATGAGGATTAATAAAGGTAAAAGCTTAATATACCGACGAATTTATAACTATCGATAATAAAACGATATTATTATTAAAAAAGATATTCTTTAATGTTAATATATACTATAAGCGAAATATTAAGAAAACTAAATAATTTATAATTTTAGATTTACGAAACGGTTATTACTTAATTCGATTAACTAAAAGCAAAAAGTAAAAAACAGCTTTTAAAGATATTTATAAATATTTATAAATATTAAAAATATAACGTTATGTTATAATGGCTAATTAACACTTTAACCAGCTTTTAATGTATATTTACTAGTATCCGACGTATTTTTCTAAATATATAGTATTTATATATCTAATTAATATCCTTATTTATATTAAAACCTTAAAGAAATATAAGAGATGTATCGTTTAAATATTAAAGGTATTTAAAAAGGCTACCTTATTAATAAATACTAAGAAAAGCGTTTAATATACTTGAAAACTACGTTTTTTAAGTTTTATTATTATTCTTAAATAAATTCAAATTTAAACCTTTAAGTTAAAAATTATTAAATAATAGCTAATTCTAAATAAAGCTACTATTACTAACATTCGCCAATTTTTAGGATTTATTAGTTACGTACAACCTTTGGTTAAGAATTATAGCACACTTGCCAGTCCCTTAACCAAGCTTATTATTAAAAAGTATGTCGGAAAAAGAAATTTTAAGCTTCCAAAAAAACCGAAAAAGTTTACCAAAACATTAAGAATAGAATTATTAATATCCCGGTAATTAAGCTACCAAACCATAATAAAAAGAAACGACTTAAAATAAACGTTTCAAATTACGCCCTTAAACTAATTTTAAAGCAATTAAAAAGTAATAGAAAGTAATACCTAATAACAGATTTTTTAAAATTCTTAAAAACGCAGAATTTAGGTATCCTATTTACGATACAAATTTACTAATGATTATTTTAATACTTAAAAAAATAAAAACCTTCCTTTAAAAAAATTTAAAAATTTTTCGATATTTATTTAGATTATAAAGACATTACTTAATTTATAATAACTTAAAAATTAAATAAACGTTATAAAAAATAGATAATTTTCTTATTTAAGTTTAACTTTAAAATCCATCACATTAAAAGTAAGGAAAATATTTAAGCAAATTTTTTAAATCGAAAAAAGAAAATTATGATTTAAAGATTTCCAAACATTACATATAAATATTATATCGTAAGGACGATAAAATAATATAGCTATATATAACGTTAAGGCAACTTATTTTAAATGATGTATCCTAATTCAGAAATTTTTACGAGCTAAAAAAACCAAAGAAAGTTGGATAATTAAAAAGGAATAATAAAAACCAGTTATTATTTCGCGAAAGAATTTATTAAAGAATTCCATAAAAACTTTTTATACGGATATTAAGGAATATTTAAAACTATTAAGTAATTTCAAGAAAAATATAACTTCCTAAAACTGCACCAAATGGTTAAATAAGTAATTATAAAGATTATAATATTTAGAATAAAATTAAAGTAATTTGCTATAAGGGGTATAACTTATTACAACCTATAAATATACCTAACAAAATATGAAATATCATGCAAGGTTGACATAGGTTCAAGTCTTATTTTCCAGGCTAATCCAAATATACAGAAAATTATTACATATATAATCCACACAATAAATACTATATCTAATATCTTCGAACACGATAACTAATCAATGGTCTTCACGGTTATGATAGATTATATACCTCAGTCCCATAGAACCTTACTCTGAAGCAGAACCTCACTCTAAAGCAGACTGATGCGTGGTTGCCGATAAGCTTCGACTCTGATAAACCTTATGCCAGCTGGCTGTAGTAAACCTTATGGAATATCATAACTTAACGTTTTATTGCTAATTTCTTTAAATTTAAATATCCAGTTATTATAATTAAATACGATATAATATAAATAATTATTAATAATTTTATTAAATATAAGAACTCTTTACCTTTTAAAGGAACCGTAATAATAAAGTAATTAACTTACGCATTTATTTAATATTATTTTAAATAATATAAAGTACCAAAAGAAATTATTTTTAATCGAAATAAGCTTTTTAGATCCAAATTCGGTATTAATTTTTTAAGCAAATAAATATTAAACTCAAGTTTTTAACAGTTTATTACCCCTAAACAAATCATTAAACGGATCGATTAAACTAAACCTTGGAATAATACCTTCGAAATTAGGTTAATTATCAGCAGGATAATTATGTAAAGTTATTACCACTTTGTATAAATAACTTATGATACGTTTATTAACGAGGACAGAGGTTTATTACCTTATACGATTATATATAAATATCATAAAATAATATAACGACTAAAGCAATTAATATATAAAATATTAACTATTACCATAATAACCTTACCAACAAAAATAATGGTAACAAAAATCAAGACGATATAAGCACCATTTTAAAATAAGTTATAGTTTTTATAACAAAAATGGCTTAATATTATAAAAAAAAACAGATTCGAACAAAAAAAGGTTTACTTATTATATTAAAAACAAATCGTAAAGATAAACCTTCTATAAATTAAAATAAAAAGGCCCAGTAACAAACTTAATTTTAAAAAACTTAATCTATTTAAAATTAATAAAGTTATTTCAAAAACTAATTATAAACTATCGTTACCTAAAACCGTAAAAGTATACCTTATACTTTATATTTTCTTATTAAAACCAGCCTTAAAAAGAGTGCAGCTTAAAAAAAACCTTAAAATCGAAAAAAGAAAAAAGAATATAAAGTCGAAAAGATATTAAGTTCTAGAATGATTAAAAACGATATTTAATATCTAATTAAGAAAATAAATTACTTACTGAAAAAAAATATAAGAACTACTTAACTACCTAACGAATAAAATAAACCTGGTTAAGGATTTCTACCGGCAAAATCCTAACCAACCGTCTCCAGTACGGCTATGGTTATAGGCGATAACGGTCCTCCACCCAAATCCAAACCTGCGGCATTCCTGTCGAAAAAGGACGCCTTAATTATAACGTTTATTTCGAAAACTAATTAAACTTATTTTACTTTTACATAACGTTATTCTTCATCTAACCTTTCCCGTTTCTTTAATTAATTTAACTTTAAACTTTCCTTTAATATTTTTAAGATCTTTTTTTAAAAAGGTTTTATTAAAAACGTAATCACCTTAACCTTTTAATAAATTCTATCGATTTTTATTTTGTTTACTACATTCTTATTCTATAAACTTTTAATACGCATAAAGCTTATTCTTTAAAATACGTTATTCTTTTTATAAACGTTTTTAGGTTTTATTTTTTTTTTTTGAAAAGTTCATAATTAAAACCTTATAAAATAAAAGTTAGTAATAAATATAATAATTATAATTCGATTCCTTTAAAAACTAAAATATTTAAATTTACTAAAACGAATTTAATTTAAATAAAGGAAAGCGTTAATTTAAAAAGTTTTAATTCTTAGTTTAAATAATATGAAGATTATAGTAATTTATGCGTTATTTTTATTTCGTTTTCTTTTAATTTAACCTATTATAATAATATTAACTAAAAAGTTGCGAAAACCTTTTTAACAAAACAATAAGGTTACTTACAGTTTTTATCTTTAGGACAAAATCTTTAAAAAAGGAAACTAATGTTACAATATAGGACCAGGAGCTCCTAGCTTGAAAAAACCGGGCGTTTGGAGCCTGGTATAAGCTCCTTACGGCTGAATTTTGGAAAAAAAAAAATCTGGCTTTCCCCGCATCCAAACATAATAATCTGGTAAATCTAGGTAATCTGAAACCAGATTACACAGATAATACAAATTTACGACATACTTATTTAATCCAAAATGGATATATAACGGACGGTTTCCTATATAAATAGCACCTGTTTAATTTCGCTCTTTAGCTATCAATCTAAATTTTTAACCAAAGGTATCATTTTCCGGTTAAGGAAAAAGTCCGCAACCCTTTTTAACGAACACCCCATTTATTATACTATTATTACCTACAAATCAAAACCCCCATTTCGGATACTGCTTATACCTCCAGGTGGATATATAACAGGTTCGTTACATATATACGGAAAACGCTCTTTTAACCGGAAGATATATAATTTTTAAACAGATTATATTAAAGTATAATACGTCTTTTAAGAACCTGATAGCTATTTATATTTTATAATATAATTAAAGTTCCTTATATAAAATATTTTCTATTTATCTATATTTATAATAAGAATTTCTTAATATTTTAAAAGATATATAATTTTACCTTATTTCTTTTAAATTTCTTTTATTCTTATGTTTAACAATACTTTTTCCTTTACGTTAAAGCTGGTATTACTACGTATAATACGAAGAGAAAGTCTTTATTAATTCGGTTATGTACAAATTCGGAAATAATAAATATTTAAAATTTTACGAACTTTTCATATATTTTATACTACGAAATATTTAAAAATAATAATAAAACACGCTTTTAATGCTTTTTTAAGTAAGTTAATTCATTTTTCTTTTTAAAGATTAAATGTTAATTTAAGTTATTACCGATTAATAATCTTATATATTTAGGTTGATTAATCTGATATTTATTATGTCTATTAAAATTCTTTAATCGTTATATTGTAACTTGAATATAAACTTTATATAATATACAGTAATTAAATCAGTTAGAAGATATTCCTCGGCATTAAAACCTTAAAGTTTTTTATTTAATAACGAAGGTTTAATAAGAATTTATGATAATACTATTTCTATTAATAATGTATTTAATTAAAATCTCAGTTAAGCTTATATCATAAATTATAATATAGTTTAATAAAATAAAAAGCGGCTAAGTAAATTATAATAGTTATTTTAATTATTTTATTAACCTGAAATATGTTTATATAAATTAAAGACATAAATAAATTTAAATATAATTATTATTAATATATATTATGATAATAAATAAAATTCTCTATCCGTTTACCTGATTATAGGTTTTTATTAATATTATTATAATCTTTAAATTTATATAATATTTAGTTATAAAAAGTTTATTTTAACAAAGACTTTATATTAATAAAGAAGATAACGTGCTACAGGAGCTTTCGAGTTAAACCAGGTCGTGAACCGTTTTCGGGCCTCTTTTAATTACCAATTTAAATTAATCTGATTTTTATTTTTAAACATATTTATAACTTCTTTATAAATACGCATATTATGTCCAGGCCTGTTGTAAACATTATGTTTCCGCTCTTTTGTTTTAGCCCCTTTGTAATAACTTTCTTTAATTACTATTAGTTGTATTTGTAATTACTTTTCTTATATTTCGTCTAAAAGGGTTGTTCTTTATATATAATAAATATTCCTTTTTCTTAAAAAATAGTTTTTTTCGAATAATTAGGCCCTTACTCTTTTCGAAAACATGTAATTTCGTATATAAAGAATAACTTACTTTTTATCAAAGTACTAGCCGATTTAACGATCCTTTTTAACGAGCTGCCTTAACTATTTCTAATTTTCTTTTTATATGAAATGTACTTATTTCGTTATTTTATGACTATTTTGAAAGGCTTTCGCAAACAGGAAGCGAATAGAACTGGCAATAGTTAACAGAGAGTTAGGCGGCGTAATTATAATTAAAGGGATTTTGAATTTAGAAAAAACGTTATTAAAATCGAATAAATAAAATAAACTTTCTTAATCAAAATTTATTACTATCGGCCTTTATAGTAACTTTAAGCGTGTTATAAAAGGCGGCAGAAAAACTCCTTTTTAATATTATAAATATAATAACATTATATTAAATTTTCGATATATAATTAATAATCGCGTTTTAAAGTAAAGAAATACCATGCGTTAAAAAGTTAAAGCCGATACGAAAAATATATAAATATATAAAACATAATAATATCCATTAAAGGTTTCGGTAAGCATAAAATAAATAACGAAAAAATCGTACACAATAATAATGTTTAACTTAAGATTTTCTACGTATTATAAGAAACTATACATTAAATAGGCAGAACTATATAAAGGTATAAGTTTAATTTTCGTATATTATTCAGAACTACCAGGAACTTAAAAGTAGATATAACTGAGAATCCCGGAAGGTAAGCCTAAACTATTACAATCCTTAATAAGTCCCCTTTTTACGACTAAAAGCGACGGTATAACCTACGGGTTTATATTCATAATACTGCTAAATTTGCCGAGACAAATTTTATTAAATATAATTTGACGCAAATCTTTAAACTTGATATACGTAAACTTAAACGTAAATTTCCTAATTATTAATTATTAATATTAATCCGTATCACTTAAGTATAAAAGCTTTTAATAATAAACTAGGAGTTTTTATTTTTATTTTTTAACGTTTTTTAAAATATTAAAAATAATAATAAATTAACATAAAATGTTAATTAAGTTAATAATTATGCCAGCGAGGCCCATCTTAATAACGTTAATAATAACGTATTATAGAACAGGAACAGGGGTTCCTGTCCTGGGGAAAACCAGCTCTTGGAGCCTGATACGGGCTCCATACGGCTAAATTTCGGTTAAGGAAAACTTGGCCTTCCTTGCCGAGATCAAGGTGATCTAGGTAATCTACCAGATTACATAAATCACATAAATCTACGACATACTTATTAAATTCAGGGTGGATATATAACGATCGGTTTCCTTTATAAATAGTACTCATTTTAGTTTTATTTTTTTGTTATTAATTTAAGATTTTAATTAAAAACGTCGTTTTTTAATCAAGGAAAAAATCTATAAACCTTTTTAACGAATACCTTATTTATTATATTATTATTAGCTTTTAATTAAAACATTTATTGCGGATATTATTTATATTTCTAGGTAAATATATAATAAACTCGTTACATTTTAATAATTTTTTGAATAATAATTAATAAATAATTTAAGGCCTAATTAAGCATAAATTTCCTTAAATTTAATAGAAAGAATAGTATAAAACAACGTTTAATAAATAAAAAATATATTCGATTTCCGTTATTATTTAATAAAAAATTAATAACCGGATTAAATAATTTACCGCTTATTAGACGATTTTTTTAATATATCGATAATATGATACCCCTTATTATCAAAGTTAAAAGCTTAAAAAACCTTTTTTTTCCTACTAATATCTTACCCTTACTTTTAAAGAACTTATTAAAATCCAGCTTGTGGAATGAAAATAAGAGGAAAGAGCTAAAGAAAAGTAGGGCTTTAAAAAAAGGAAAAAAAAGAGATTATAACCGATAAGTAATTAAACCTTATAGCTAAAAGAATTAGAAATTTCAATAAAGAAAACGTTAAATTTGTCCGGGAAATGAAAAAGTTCCTATATCCCTTTTAGAAATGATTTTCCGACCAAGAACTCTAACTTTCCCCTTATTAGTTCACAACCGAAAATAAATTATATCCTTTCCTACTTCTTATAAAATGCTTGATAGTAAAGGTTATAAATTAATCCCCCTTAAGCCTTATAATAAATCTATTAATATAAAAAGAATTCTGGTAAAAATTAAACTTTATCTTAAGTAATACCAAAGTCTTTTAATAAAGAATTACAAGAAAATAATAACCATTTTATAATAATTTCCGGAAAAAGTATTTAATTAGTTCGAACTTATTTTTAAGGATTACTTAGTAAATTACTTTAACGATTATTTAAATATTATTTTTTACATCTTTAACGATTACGAATACTTTAAAAAATGAATATAAATTTTATTTAAAAATATAAAGAAATAATAATACGAAATTAAATCAATATATAACCTTAACCGAATTACGTCGGTAACTAAATATATAATTAAGTTTCACCGTTTAATAACTATTTTAAAATTATTATAAAATAGGTTATTTTTTCTTTTTTATGACGGCCTAAAGCTTTAAATTAAAGATAAAATAATTAGGCGACTTAAAACCGGGTTTTTTAAAGATTATATTAACAAAATTATTAATACTAACCGACGCATTTTTAATCGGTACTTTAAAAAAAAGAAACCGGTAAACGAAATAACGATAAACGTTTTAATAATCATAATAAAACAAATCCTAAAGAAAAGCTAATACCGCTTTAAAAAAGTTTAAGAAAAATAAATCACAGGTTAAATATTTTAATTATAATAAAAAGGGCCACTTTAAAGATAAATATCGCTTTTTACCGCAAAACAGGAACCCTTAAAAAAATAAGATCTCCCAGTCCAAAGTAAAGGTCCACGCAGCCGAACGAAAAACAAATAACAAAAAAAAGGCTAAAAAGGAAATAAACTTTACTTCCGCCGATCAGGAATTTACTATTATTACAACTAACAGGGTTGAAAACGACGACCTAAGATATAAAATTTATATTGCTTGTAGAAACATTAGGGTTAAAATTTGCAAATATTATCCAGAATTAGCAGCTTTTAAAATAATTATTACGTTAAAATATATTTGTTACCTTAAAAAATAAAAATATAAAATATACGACTACAACGGCTAATTTTGAATGAATTGCAATAACCATAAATAATTATCTTTAAAATATTATATTTCCCAAATGTACGATATATCTGAAACCTTTAATAAATAATTATAAGCTTTTATAATTTACTGCCTATTATAACCATAATTACTTTATCTATTTACGCGTGAAAGAGGATAATAACCTTTGGCCAGAATATAATAAAAAACGCTTATAAAAGCAGATAATATGTGCAGATATATAAAGACCTCCTAATGGCCAGATTATCTGAAGTTTTGTTACTTAAACCCTAAATCAAAATAAAGCCGGAAGGTTATACCGTAAGAATACTTATGTTATTTCCTGATATTTTATATTAAATATAAGCGTTTAGTTATAACAATAACGCTTGCAGAAATTTACTTTCCGAGCCCTTAATTCGTGAAATATAAAACTTAAGAAAAAGCCAGACAAAGGTAACCACCTTTAACTATTAATTGGGTAATAAAATGTAATTTAAATATATAAATAATTATTATACCAAATATGGGATTAAAAAAGTACGTAAATAAAAATACCTTTTAATTCTTAAAGCATATTAATAAAAAATAATAAAGGTCTTAGAAAATAAAATACCGAAAAGCTATTATATATAAAACTTTATATAAGCTAAAAAAAGAAATACGGAATTAAACCGAAATTTTTATTTATTATAAAAATAAAATATATAACGCCATAGTCGATGCCGGAATAAGAAGAACCTTTATCTGTTGTAAAATAACCGAAGAATATTAAATCTTTTATAAATATAAATAGCAATTATATAAATTATAAATAATCGATAAAACTTAATTACTTATATTAAGGGTTAAATTTCCTTTAAGAAAATAAAAAATTCGTAATTTAAATTTAGATAAATAATTTTTTTTTAATAATAACGTTATATTAAGATACCATATTATTTTAAAAACGTTATCGTATTAAAAGTTTTTAAATTAATTAAAGGAATTAAGTATTCTTTTAAAATAATTTTAAATTGTTTTTTACGAAATATATTATATAATTAAAAAAAGTTAAAATTTTTAACTTAATAATAATAATATTTTTTTAAATATGAACGGTTTAAAAATTTATTTAAAAAACGAATTTAAAAAAAAATATTTAATTATAATTAATAAAATTATATAATTTCTAGTAAGGAAAAAAATTATCTTAAGCTTTATTAAATTTATTATATAAATTTTAAATTTTTTTTAATAATATTAAAAATAAGAAATAATAAAATTCAAATCGATAAAAAATAAATATTTAATACGCCGAAGAATTTATAATTATCGAAAATTAATAAATATTATTATTAATAATAAATATTTTTTAACGTTAATAAATATTATAAGGTTTATCCTTAAGGTTTATTCTTAAGGTTTACTGCCTGGCATAAGGTTTATCAAAGTCGAAGCTTATCGGCAACCACGCATTCTGCTTCAGAGTAAGGTTCTTCTTCAGAGTGAGGTTCTGCTTTAAAGTAAGGTTCTATGGGACTGAGGTATATAATCTATCTTAACCGTAAAAACTATTAATCAGTTATCGGGTTCGAAGATACTGGATATAATATCTATCGTATGGATTATATGTGTAATGATTTTCTGTATAGTTAGCTCAGCCTGGAAAATAAGGCTTGAACCTATATCAACCTTACGTTAATAAATATTATAAAAAAATATTAATAAAATTAAATAATTTATTACTTTAAATTTATTAAACGGTTATTATTAAATTCGTATAAATAAAAATAAAAAATAAAAAACTAGTTAGAAATTCATTTTTAAATATTACGATTATAAAGTTATACCGTCAGAATTAATTAATACTTTAACTAACTTTTAATATATACTTATTATTATTTCACGGAAATTTTTTATATAAATATTAAAAAATATTTAAAATTATTAAGTAATTTAAAAAAAAAATATAATTTCTTAATATTTTGTTAATAATTAAATAAATAATTAAGGATTATAATATTTATAATAAAATTAAAATAATTTATTATAAAAAATTTAATTTATTATAACTTATAAATATATTTAATAAAATATAAAATATTATAACTTAAATTTTATTATTAATTTCTTTTTATCGAAAAATTTAACTTTTAAAATTAAATACGATATAATATAAATAATTATTAATAAATTTATTAAATATAAAATCTTTTTTAAAAGAATTAGAATAATAAAATAATTAATTTATACCTTTATTCGATATTATTTAAATAAAAACGAAATATTAAAAAAGAATTTTAATTGAAATAAATTCTTAATATTTAAATTCGATATTAATTTTATTAAATAAATTAATATTAAACTTGAATTTTTAATAACTTCTTATTTTTAAATAAATAATTAAATAAAATAATTAAATTAAATGTTTATTATTTATATCAATAATTTATAATATATTTATTTACGAAAATATAAATATATTATCTTTTATAGTTATATACGGCTATAACGTAATAACCTAATAATTAAAGTAATTAATATATAATATATAGGTTATGTTTATAATAATTTTTCGAACAAAAATAATGGAATAAAAGTTCAGATAATATAAACCCGATTTAAAAAATCATTATAATTTTTAAAACATCAAAGAACCTCTTATTATAATAAGACAAAACTTAGAGAATTAATTTTAACCAAAAGAAATAAATTTATTTATTAAATTAAAAAATAAAACGTACTATTAAACCTTTCCTAAATTAAAACGAAAAAGTCTAACGATAAATTTAATTTTATGAAACTTAATTTATTTAAAATTAAAAAAGTTATTTCGAAAACTAATTACAAATTATTATTACCTAAAACTATAAAAATATACCTTATATTTGATATTTCCTTATTAAAATCAGTCCTAAAAAACGTCCCGTTTAAAAAAAGCTTTAAATCAAAAAAATTAATAACTAATACGAAATCGAAAAAATATTAAAATTTAAATTAATTAAAAACAAAATTTAATATTTAATTAAATAGATAAATTACCCGCCTAAATATAATACATACAAATTACTTAAATACTTAAGGAATAAAATAGGCTTAATTAAAAAGTTCTACTAGCAGAACTCTAGCCGGCCATCCTTAATACGGCTAAGTTTATAAACGATAACGGCCCTTTACTTAAATCTAGACCTCCGGCGTTCTAGTCGAAAAAATAAATACCTTTATTATAATATTTATCTTAAAAATAAGCTCCGCTTATTCCGCCTTTATACGACGTTATTTCTTTTCCATCTTTTCTTACTTTTTTTATTAATCCCGTTTATAATTTTCTCTTAAAATAATAACGGGCTTCTTATTCAGAATATCTTATTAAAATTGTAATCGTTTTAAACCTTTAATCAAATAATTAAAACCTTTTCTACCTTTCGCTACTTTTTTTATAAACGGTTATATTCCTTTTAATTTTCGCTAGAAATTCTATTTTTAATATATTATACGCCAAACGTTAATAATAAATATAACAGTTATAACTTAAAATACCTACGCCGTAAAAATATTCGATTTCCTTATAATAAATATAATTCGAATAAAAAATAATATTGGAACCAAATTTCGTAATATTTTTTACGCGATTAACATAAAATTCGTATTAATATATACCCGGCTTTCTTTTTCCGTTTTCCTTTTAAACGCGCCTTATTGTAATAAAATTAACCGCAAGGAATTTAAAAAGCTTTTTTATTAAAAATACTTCTGGTTCTTGTTTTTAAAACAAAGATCCTTTAAAGAAGGAAATAATATTATAATATAAAAACAAAGTTTCTTATCATAAAGAAAACTAGCTTTTAAAACCTAATATGGGCTTTATACGGCTAAATTTCGGGTCAGAAAGATTTAACCTTTTTCGCCATAATTAAAATAATTTAAATAATCTAAATAATCTGCCAGATTATATCAATTATATAAAGCTACAACATACTTATTAAATTTAGGATGGATATATAACGATCGGTTTTTTTTATAAATAGCACCCATTTTAATTTCGTTCTTTAACTATTAATCTAAATCTTTAATCAAAAGCGTTATTTTCCGATTAAGGGAAAAGTCTGTAAACCTTTTTAACGAATACCTTATTTATTATGCTATTATTACCTGCAAATCAAAACCCCCATTTCGGATACTGCTTATACCTCCAGGTAGATATATAACAGATTCGTTATATAACGTTAAATTTATTTTTAATTATTTTAATACTTTGCTATATTTAATTATTATTTAACTTTCGATAATTTAAAAGTTAGCACTTATATTAACAAACGTAACATTACCGTTATTAAAAATAGCCGTTTTATTAAATCTTTTACTCACCGAACGTATATTTTTAAAGGTATTAATTTAACGGCATAAGTAACGTTATTATTATTAACCTAATCGTTATCCTTTTATGCTTCGTAAATACCTTGTTATAAGTTAAATCATCTTATTTCTATAAGGTAACCCCCTTATTACAATTCAAGCAATTTTTAACATCGTAATGTTTAATAATTAAGATAATAACTTTCCTTGATACTTTACCGTCGTACATTTTTTGAATTTTTAAACTAAATATATCGGTTTTATGTTATCTTTAACGGATTTTGAAGAGCGCTAATTTCCGAAAACTTTCGTATTCATTTTAATAATAGACTTCTTTGTTTCCTTAATTATGTTAGCTAATAATTTAGTATCGTAACCGTATATTTTAAAATCCGGGTATAGTAGATTTCTGGTCCGTTTTAACTTTCGGTTTTTTTAATAGTTCTTATTATTGTGACTAATATTTATTTTAATAGTAATAAGATTCGGTCTTTTGAATTAACAAGTCAGCTTGGTAGATAGGGGGTATTTATTACTGGTATCTTTTAAATTTTAAATTATCGTTAGCTTTTTATTTAATGCGATTATATTTCCGGTATATACTATTAAGTAAAAGGAAATTAGATTAAGGATTTTACCTTAAACGTTATAGTGAATAACGACACTGGTAGGGGTCCTAGCTTTATAAGCGCTCTTCTTATCGTTATCACCTTTATTAATTTTGTTATTTACGTTATTATAACCGGTTTCTTTAATTTTACGTTGCTGAATATTAACGCATATCCATTCTTTACCAAATGTCTTGCTATTATTATTTAACTTGATACGGTTTCTATTTAACATACTTACTTGGTTAATTAATTTAATAAAAAGATCTTTACTAAGGTTTTTAAATAAGTTATCGGCAATATCTTAAATATGGGAAGTATTCGTAGCGATCTTTCATATGATTCTTTCGTAAAAGATATTTCTTTAATCCTTAATACCTTCGGAAGGGTATTACTTTAGGTTTCGATTTAGTTATTCCCTTAATTAAAAGAATTGATTAATGTAATAAATTTAATCGCTTTATCGGTTATTTTTATATTAAATTATACATATTTTATATATTATTAACGTTACCGTTAAGCTGGTTTTTATTTACTAAAGCGGTAATAAATAGAGGCTTATTATGGTAGTTACTTTAGTCTTCTTTTAACCGTTAATAGATTTGTCAACTGGGTACAGCTTTATTAACGGGTTTTTTATTTAGTATTATAAAATTCCTATTTGATTACTCGTTCCTAAAGTATTAAGTTAAATGTACTTTTTACTAAGGGTAACGAAAAAAACATAAAGGATTATCAAAGATTATCGATTTAAATACGAATAATAAATATTAATGATAAAGAAAAAGAGGAAAACACGTAACTGAATTTCTTTAAAATAAATCATTTTTAAAAGTAACAATATATACTTTGATAATAAGGCCTAACCTTGTAAGAAATATATAAATAATTATAAATTACATAATATAAACAACGTATAATATATATCGTATGGATTATATGCATAATAATGTTCAGTGTATTTAACTCAGCCTGGAAATTAAGGCTTGAACCTAGATTAACCTTGAATATATAACGTAAATCAGGTTAAAAATATATAATGTATAAGTAAATAAAGATATAAACTATATTAAAACGGTGGTTACGGAAATCTAGTTAACGAATATAAAAGCTTATTTAATAAATATAACGAAATATATATAAACGAATGTAATAAATATAAGTTAATAATTTTTATTAAATTTATTTCTATATAAATATTAAATATAACCGTTTATTTATTATCCAATATCTTTACGTTATTAAAACCGAATAAATCCCCCTTTTAAATATTGAACTGGTTAATTAACCAGGTACTTTATTTTATATTAGTTAATTATTTCATTCGTTATTATAAATAAACGGTTTTAATCGTATAATCTATTTATTTAACGAGGTATTTAATAAATAAATACTTCTTGTCGGCAAAGTATTGCAATTCTTCAGGCCGAGAGAACTGGGTTGCTTGATTTCACTGTCCCAGCTAGATGAGTAGAATCTCCTTGGCTAATATAGCCTAGACCCCTTTGTCCTTGCAAACCTAGGGCCACAAATTAAAGCCCTTGCAATCCTTTCAACCTCCTTTCAACAAATCACTACAACCGCTGACACTTTTTATATTAATAAGTCTGGTAACTTACGATACCGTTAAATCTTTTTTTTCGTTACTCTTTATAATTACCAGACTAGATTTAAAATCGTTTCATTTTAATATATCTATTTCTTATTCCTGTTTATATAATTATATTACAGAAAAGATAATATTAATTTTATAGCCTTTAAAAACTTTTCTTTATCTGTTTAAGAGTTTTAAACCTATTAATCCGCATAAACAAATATTTCCGTTTCAGTTAATTAAAGCAGTACTATTTTTAATACAACTTAAAATACATAGTTTTATTACTATTAAATCTTATCGGAATATAACGCTTATGGTATCTTTTTTGTAAATATATTAATTAAATTAGTTAATTATCGGGCTTTCCGAGCGTAATTTTGTTCGCGATATTTATCATATTTTTCAAAATTAATATTCATTTTTTCGTTTAATATATTTATCATTAACCGGAATGAAATATTAAATGTTAATTCTTCTAGAAGCTTTTTTATTATACTTTATAAAAAGCTATTTAAAATTTAATATACAGTAAATATTATATTCGTTAATAAAACGTTAAAGATTATAATTTATATTAAAATATAAAACGTTATTAATAACTTATTATTCTCCAACGAATAAATTTTTACCGTATTAATACTATATATTATAAAATAAATAATATAATTTTTAAAACTTTAGATATTTATTACGGCTGCACCATACTGCTATACCACTAGGGGCATAAAAAATCGGTAAAATAATCGCAATTATAATGATTATTCTGGTATTTATAACTGCATATATACCGGAGCTATGTTACGGTATTCCCAAACTGTAACATTACGCCCCTTCTCTAATAATTGGGCCCCTAAGCCCCAGGACATCAACCGCAACTGCGGCGCAGCTGCCTGGCCCCTAAAGTCTACCCCGCACTGCCCCGTATGCGTTCGGGAAGGCCTTATAAGCAACGGCTAATCTAGGGATCGAACCCAGCATTAAGGCGTTACCTACCATAATTGCGATCATTATGTTACGGCTGCACCATACCGCTATACCACTAGGGACATAATGAATCGATAAAATGATCGTAATTATGGTAATTATTTTGGTACTTACAGCTGCATATATGCTGGAGCTGTGTTACGGTATTCCTAAACCGTAGAAATATTATACTTTATAAATAAAAACAAATTTTAAACTTTTATTAATAATTATTACGGTTGGAAATTTTTAATTAAAAAGATATATTAATTTTAACGTTATTATTAACTAATTTCTAATTTTACATTATATATTCTTAGATTTAATAACCTTTTTTCTATTATAATTATAATTTATAATCTATAAATTATTAAATATATTACATCATGTTAACATTTAAAAAATATTTACGGCTCTTAGTTCCGGTATATCCGTAATAAAGTTTATAATTATCGTATAATATAATTACGTAACCGTTATTAAAATTATTAATCTTTTAAAAAACTTAATCTGATGAATTTAATGTTTATAATTAATTAGGTAAAAGATAGTATATTTTTAAACAATAAAATATTTTTTATAAGAAACAACGGTTACGTAAGCTTTTTATTACAAAATCTTTATTAAAATAATACATTTTATTTTAAATTAACCTTAATATATTTTTAATATAAGTATTAAAAATATATAACCCTTTATAACTGTTACGTTAAATATATAAAAAAGGCTATGTTATAACTTGAATAACTTATATTATTATTATTACGTTTTCAGGCGCTTATACTTTATAATATTCAAGTTTATCCTTAAAGTTCACTGCGACCATGGCCGAACCAGCCAGCTGGCATAAGGTTCATCAGGGTCGACGCTTATCGGCAACTACTTATTCTGCTTCAGAGTGAGGTTTTACAGGACTGAGGTATAGAATCTATCTTAAGCGTGAAAACTACTGATTAGTTCTCTTATTCGAAGATACTGAGTATAATAATCATTATATGAATTATATATGTAATAATTTTCTATATATTTAGCTCAGCCTGAAAAATAACACTTTAACTTAGATCCACTTTGCATATTTTTTAAAATTTCATGAATATATTTTTATTAATAATTTATAATATATTTCCTTTTAATACGAACCTTAATTTCATTCTTAATAATAAGAGTGATTTTTATAACGACATTAATTTTAAATAGAAAATATTAAACTTTAATATCGTTTTATATATTATTTAATTTATTGCATTCGCCTCGTTTAAACATTGTTTAATCTGTAATTATCATAAGTTAGTAAAATACTGCGTTTAATATTATATTAGGCTTGTTAAAAATAAAGTATCCCTTTTATTTAAAAGTTAAATAAAGAATTAATAACGTTAATTAATTTAAAATTAACCTTATTAAATATAAAGCAAATAAAAGAATATATATAACGATATTTTACTAAAACCATAATAAATACAAACGTTAACCGAAAATAGGCGAAATTTAATAACCTTTCGAAACCTTTTATACTTTTATATTAAGGCCCCCACTTTTCCTTTTATCAATCGGTAATTTCTTTCAGCGATGAAGGTGGATTTAAATATAGAGAATATAAGCTTAATTCTGATCTTAAGTATATCGTTGCCGGGAAAGATATACCCGTTTTATTCACCGGCTTATTAAAGAACTCTTATATCTTTTTGAACGTTTATTATTTAAAAAAGGCCCCTATATTCTTCATCATAATAAAAATTCACTTAATGTATAAATAATTCAGAACTATTTTTATATAAATTTCTTTCCGTATATAAATACAAATTTAACGTTAATAATATATATTTATCGTACTTATTTTAATAATTTAGTAAATAAAGCTTTCGCTTTCTCTTGGTTTATTAATAATTCGGTTTTCTGTTATATGAAAGGTATTCTTTATTCCTATAGTTTATCACTTTTTTTTAATAATTAAGTTATTATATTTAAAATTTCTAATACGTTAACCGCGTTAAGAAATGAGTTTTTTAAAAATATTAATACGGTTATCTCTTTTAAAGATTCCATTTTTATCTATAGTATAACTTTATAAGCGGACGTCGAAAACATTAATAAAGGGTTTTTCGGCGTTAATGTAAACCCGGACTTTAGTAACTATATTTAATATAACACGTTAGTATTTTAAATATTTTTTAATATTTATATTAAAAATAAAAATATTGTAAATATATACGCGCGTAAAATGTTTATATATAAAGAATAACTTATTTATAAATGGTTTATTAAAAGCAGAAAAGTGACGAAATTCTACCGTTTTAACGTTAAATCTTTTTAGTTTTTAATAATGAATAATTATTATACAGTTCTGATATCTTATTAACCATATTATTTCTACTATCTCCCTGATCCGGTAATAAATATATGTTAAGAATAATTATTTTATTTAAAAATTTAAGTTAGGTATTATATAACCCTTTTATTATTTAACGTTTAATCCCTTTCATATAACGAAAACCGGGACCTTTATAAGCGTAACTTCGTATTCTAAAATTGTTTTTCCTTTCTTATAAACTTTTTTATATTTCTTTTTTTGGAAAAACTAATAGTTTTCACCCTTAATAAAGATATTTTAACCTATTTTAATTGTTTATATTATCTTTTGATAAGTTTAATCTCTCTTTTACACTTTTTAGATATAAATATAATCCTAATATTTCAAAGACTATTTTAAATATCTATTAGGTAATATATCGTATTATTAATTATAAAGTGATTATATATAGTAAGCTTTCTCGACTTACATTTCATAAACGGAATATTTATTAACTGTGTTATTTTAGATAAGGATTTAACAATCAATATTTAATTATTTAATTTTTTTGTATATACTTTCCGTTTTATAATGTACAAAAACCCATTCCTTATTATATTAAACTGTTTATTCCGCATTATACCGCCGTCTTAATATTTACAAACTTTATACTAATAATTAACTGGGGTTTTTATTACCTCTCAAATTATATAAAATATTAATCCTTTTATGTTTAGTAATTCTGAAAAATCAGAACTTAAAGTTATAAAAGGTAACTCTTTTTAAGTTAGATTTATTAAGTGTAAAAACGCACGGTTACGGATAATAAATTATTATATACAAATAATTCAATACACAGTTTTATTTACTAATTAATTTAAATAAATTATTTCAACTGCCGGAAATAAATATGAAAACTATATTAAGAAGTATTATTATATAATTAATTATAACCTCTCTTGAAACTTATTTTAAGAATACCATGTTATAAAATTTATTTTTTATTTCTACATTAAAAGTCGTTTAAAAAATATCATTTTTCTAAACGAAATTAATTTTAATTCCGGACTAGTATAAAACTTAATACTTAATAATATCCTTAATCTGAAACCGTTAATTACGTTATCCATATTAATAAAATAAGCTTTATTTTGTATATCCTTAACTTAATTTCCTATATAAAAATCTCATTCGATTTTAATATTAATAAAGCTTTTCTACTTAACGTTTATAATTAAAATTAAATTAATTTTAAAAAATTACAGATTTTAACCTAACTAATTATTAGTTACCTGTTGATAAGGATTATAAAAATACTGATATCCATATAAACATTAATCGGTCGTACGTTAACGTTAATTTTAACGCTTATATTTAAGTATATCATTTTCCGTTATTTATAATCTTTCGAAACCGGGTTTAAATCCGATTTAATTGCGTGCTTATTGTTAAGGTTTAGCTATATAATTCTATTAATACCAAAATCTTTTACAATCGATATAAAGGAATTTACGAATCGTACCGTTTTAAATATTACTTATTTTTTGTTTTAACTTTCTTTTCATACGTAATTATTAAAAACGACGGCCGTACGGGATACGGTATTATTCTGCTTACATAAATAATTAGTCTTCTCTAACAATTTTTATATTAAACGTTTCTTAAAAGTATTTAAAATATATAAAATACGTATTATCGATAATGTTATTCTTAACATATAATTAATGTCTTTTATAATTAAGATTTAGGTTAATTTTGTTATCCTTAACATAACTATAATTCTCAACTTATAAGAAGAATGAATATTTTTAATATCTTTACGTATTTCTTTATAACCTTTTATTGAAAAATACGTAAATCTTATTTTCGTATCGGCTGTTTTAGCTACATTTACGGTACATTTTAAAAACATTATTAAACATTCCGTAATTTAGGTAACCCCAACGACTTTTACATTTAAATTATTTATAAAAAGCACATTTGTTACCGTTATTTCTTTCCGTAATAGGTTCTCAAATAGCCCCGGGAATTGAAATTAAAGAAAATGGGATCTCGGTAATTTTCGATTACATTAATAAGATTGAACTATAAAATCGTTAATTATTATATTTATCATTTGTTTTTAATTCATCTTATTATTTTAGCGACGTATATTATTTTATTTATTATATTATACAGCGGTTATTTTACCTGTTACTTAATTTCATCTTTTTACGTATTATTATTATCATTACCTTTATTTAAATATAAAATTATAATACTTCATTTTTTAACTTAGAAAGAAAATATTTAAAGCATTTAATATATCGTTTTAATATAAACTAATAAATAATTAAATTTTATTAACTTATTTACAATTTTACGTATTTAAATAAATTAATAACTTCAGCTTTAACCTGGTTTTTTTAGGCTATTTTTAAGGATATATTAGTTACGAGTTAATTATTTGTAGTCTTTTCTTGATTTAAATCTTAATTATTGTATTATAACGTGTTAGAAAATCCTTCGGTTTAACCGGGACCGGTATTTATATTTTTATAAAATTATTATTTTTATTATGGTCGTGTAATATTATGATATAAACTTTAGGTTTCTTTTAAAAGGAACCCGGATTTTCTGTTATTTATATCTGTTTATTTCTTTAAATTATTAACTTAAAGATATACTTCGCAATAATATAATGATTTTTAATTCTAAAAATAATTAAGCCGTTATAAACAATCTTTCCAAAATCGATTTAAAATAATTTAAAATTAATTACATAAATCTTATATAACTTTATAATTTTTAACTATATGTAACCGTCGTTATATTTTAATTAAAGTATGCAAGGTTGATATAAGTTCAAGCCTTATTTTCCAGGCTGAGCTAAATACACAGAAAATTATTATGCATATAATCCATACGATAGATATTATACCCAATATCTTCGAATACGATAATTAATTAATGGTTTTTACGGTTAAGATAAATTATATACCTTAGTCCTATAAAACCTTACTCTGAAGCAAATTAATGCGTAGTTACCGATAAGCTTCGACTTTAATGAACCTTATGCCAGCTGGCTATAATAAACCTTAAAAATAAACCTTAAGGATAAACCTTAAGAATAAACCTTAAGTACGCATAAAAGGTTGTACGAACTTTCGCCAGTTTTACGGTATAATTATTCCCATAGCTAAGAAAGAGATATTAATACGATAAACCAGGTAAAAAGTACTTATTACCAAACTATCTTTTCGAGTTACCTTTATTAAGACAGTTAAATATATTGCGTTATTTTAATTATATTATACCGGTAATCCGTAACGAAAGGATTTACCAAAAAATCGTTTTATTTATAATCTAAAGCCCCCATAAAATTACCGGACTGATTAAAACGATCGATAGCACCGTCGATTTAAAAAACTTATTCCAAAAAAACCGAATTCGGCTTTTAATTTTCGGATACGATTTAATTTACGAAAATACCGGTAATCAATTTTTAATAATACTTATATCGAAAAATATAGATATTATAAAAATATTGTTAGGAAAACTGGAAGATAATAATAATAACGGGTTTAAAAACCTCGAAGTTCAGATTTTGGAATAATATAAAAAGGATTACGAACGATAATTTGCCCGGCTGTTCCGGATTGCGAAAAACCTCTAAAATTCCGACAAGAATCGACGTGGATAAGAGCTGGCGGGGCTAGGCAGTCTGCGAGAGGGATGGGGTGAAGCACAGGAATTAACGTAGCAATCTATCATTTTATCTAATTGTCTACACGGTTACGTCTCCTTGAGAGAGATTTAATTAACGTATAAATTTTTTTTCCCTAATTAATTAAGTAAATATTTATGATATACCGTCGTCCGTATTTGTAAGATTAAATAAGTTTAGATCGTCGTCCTAAGTTATGATTAAGGCCGATAGTCCGGAATTTTCTAACGGAAAGGGTAACATATTTTCTTATTTAAGGCCTCGCCTGGCGGGTATATTCTTTAAAATTAAATCTTTTTAAAATTCGTTTTCGTTTAATAATATAAATAGAAATTTACCCAGTTTCTGGAAAGGCTTAATTACCTTTATAAATTTCTTTTTTTTAAAAAAAAAATCTTTAAGTTTTATAATCTTTCGTAAAACGTTATAAAGTATATATATAATTTTAAGTTATTAAAAGAAAATCTCTAAGTTTTTTTAGTAGTTTAATAACGTTAGAAAACGAATATGTGAATAATTTTTAAACTATAAAAACCATTAGAAATAAGTCTTTAATATATTATATTTCGTAAATTAAAATCTATTAAAATATTTTTAATTTAGTATTAAGTTATTAACACTTTTAGCGTTTTTAACGTAAATCTTTCGTGTCTTTTCGAGTTTTGTTTTTTGCAAACCTATTTATTAATATTAAATTTCTTTTTATACTTTTTCCACCTAAGCAAAAATGTAACAAATAGCAAGGTAAACTAATTTTTATCAGGGGCAATAGGTCCTACTTTTTAAAGATTACGGTAAGTATAAATAAATAACGAAAAACTAATAAAAAGAATAATATTAAACTTAAAACTCTTTACATAATATAATAACCATGCATTAAATACGTATAACTATAAAAAGATATAAGTCTGATTCTCGTATATTATCAGGAACTACTGAGAGCTTGCAGGTTTATATAGTCGAAAATCTCGTCAAGTTAGCTTGGACTGCAATCTTAACAAGATCGTAATTTGCGTAATATTTTTTAAAATTTATTAAAAATAGCTTTCGTAACCGTAAGGGATAAAAACCCGGTTTAAGCCTTTTATATACGTTCAAACATGTTTGTCATACTGGTAAATTTATTTTAAACTTAATATTTTTATTTTCTAGATAGTATTATTTATTGTAACCTTATAATCATTTAATAATAAATTATCGTAATATTAAAATTTAAGCTATTTTTTCCCGCTATAATAATAAATAAAAATAAAGCTTAACTTTAAAAATAATAACCTAAATAATTATAACCTATTTTTCCATTTTCTTATTACACTTATTTAAGTTTCTTATAATTTTAATTTGTAATAATAACTATATTCGTTATTATAAAATACTTTATTAAAGATATAGGTTCCTTAAAGTTATAAATAATCTTTAACAATACCGTATTTCACGATAATAACCCGAATAAATTCGAACTACGAAATGTTTTTACACTTTCGTATAAAATATACGAATGATTAATTTTCTAATGTAAACACGTTTAAAAAGTTTTTTATCGTTTAATAAATCTGGACGTTTATTTAATCTTAACGCGAACCGGACCGCGTTAAGTAAGTAATAAATTTATTATATTTTTAACATATTAAATCCGAATAAGAAACGTTCGCGTCTTAGGATTAAGCTCTTTTTTGATCATAAAACTTTCTTTAATCCCTATTAATTTTCGTAAATAAGGGATAATATGGACTCGACCGCGTCGGCCGTAATATTAGGCTTTTAAAGTAAATTCTGGGACATTATATATAAAATATAATTCTTTAAATCTAAGTGTTAAATCTCCTTTTTTAACTTTCATAGTTAAGTTTATTCCAGCTTCTTTATAAAACGTTTTATATCATTAGCACAAAGAAATAAACGACTAAACAAAGGTAATTAATAGGTTATTAAAATTAGCTCGCAAGCTGGTTTAGTTCGCAAGCCGATATGGCTCATTATTAGTTAATGAATTAATTAATATTTTATATATAAAAGAACTTTTAAACATGTAAACCGATATTAAAATTAATAAATAGTATAATAGTTTTAACACCGCGAAATGCTTTTTATAACCAAGATCAGATAAGAGATTAAACGATTAAAAAATTAATTAATAAAGGAAAAGTAAAATAAAACCCTGTAGTTTTAAAGAAATAAATAAGTATAATAGTTAAGGCTTTAAAAATTTTAAAACATTAAAGGGCTAAATTAGCTTGCTTAATATATATAGCATAGTACTTATAAAAGGTTACGGTTTAATTAACGATGTATACTTTATTTCCGGGTTATATAAAAGTAATAAAGATAGAAAACAGCTAGGGAATTAGCTGATTATAATAGCATAACTAAAATTTTTTATATCTAATAACATTACCTACTAATTCAAAGTCATCTGTTATAGCTGCATTTATACTACCCCGCTAAAGCGAAGGATCGGCAAATGATCGTAATTATAGCAATTATTGTAAGAAGTGGCCATGCTTTATAAATTAACTTACTTTTTAAAAGATATCTTATTAAACCTACGCGATATTAAAACTATTATATCTAAATAAATATAATTAACAAAGATATTATTTTAAGAAGGTAATTTAATATTACAGTACAGGAACAGGGGTTCCTGTCTTCGGAGAAACGTGTCCTCGGAGGTCTCTAAGGGAGGTTCCGACCGGGTAAACCTCGGGCAAGGAGAAGCTTGGCTTCCCTGCGCCAAGGTTTAAGTGATCTAGGTGATCTAAGTGATCTGGAACTGGATTACTTAGATCACATAGATCAGACAGATTTACGATACACTTATCCATTGGAAATGGATATATAACGAACGGTTTCCTATATAAATAGCATCTATTTAGTTCGGCTTTTTAGCTATTAATTTAAATTTTTAATTAAAAGCGTCGTTTTCCGATTAAAGGAAAAGTCCGTAAATTTTTTTAACGAACACTTTATTTATTATTCTATTATTACCTGCAAATTAAGATCCTTATTTCGGATATTACTTATACCTTTAGGTAAATATATAATAAGTTCGTTACATTTTGATAATTTCTTAATTAATAGTTAACGAATAATTTAAGGCTTAATTAGGTATAAGCTTTTCTGAACTTAATACAAACGATATTATAAAACGACGTTTAATAAATAAATAGCATATTTAATTTCCGTTATTAATTAATAAAAATTTAATAACCGGATTAAACGATTTATTCCTTATTAAAAAAGTTCCTTAGTTAATTAATAATATGGTATTTGTAATTATTAAAGTTAAGGGTTAAGAAGATTCCTTTTTTTCTTAATAATAACTTATTTCTGCCTTTAAAAAATTATTAAGGTTTAACCTAAGGAATCCGATTAAGAGGAAGAAAAGGTTAAGGAGAAATATGGCGTAAATATCGAAAAGGGAAAAAAAAAGAACTTATAACCGATAAACGATTAGACTTTATGGCTAAGGAAGTTATGAAATTTAGATAGAAAAATGCCAAATTCGTCCGATAACTGAAAAAAAAAAGCTTTTGCGCCCTTTTTGGGAATTATTTCCTGTTTAAAAATTCCAGCTTTTTTTTTGGTTACAACCGAAAGGGAATTATACCCCTTTTTGTATATTATGGAATACCTAATATTAAAGGTTATAAGCTAATTATTTTTACACTTTATAATATATTTACGGATATAAAAGGGTTCCTAATTAAGGCCAGATTTTACCTTAATAGTATGAAAGTTTTTTAACGGAAGAGTACTAAAAGGTAATAACCATTTTATAGCTACTTGCTGGAAAGGTACTTTATTAGTTCGAACTTATTTTTAAGAATTATCTAATAAATCCCTCCGACGACTGCATAGATATTATTAATTATATTTTTAGCGATTATGAAAACTTTAAAGAACGAATGCAAACCTTATTCGGAAACGTAAATAAGCAGTAATATGCAGTTAAACAAATATATAAATTCTAGCAGATTACGTTAGCTGTTAAATATACGATTAAGTTTAACCGTTTAATAATTATTTCCAAATTTTTATAGGATATATTGTTTTTCTTTTTTTTTATGATGGCCTGAAGCCTTAAGTTAAAAACGAAATATTTAAGGTTTTAAAATAAACCTTTTTGAAAATTATATAAATAAGGTTATTATTACCGACAGATATATTTTTAATCGATACTTTAAAAGAAAAGATACCGGCAGACAAAATAACAACAAACGTTCGAATAATAAGAAAAAAATTAAGAATAGATTTTAAAAGGAAGCCAGTATTATTTTAACGTAATTTAAAAAAAGATAAATTTAAAGTTAAATATTTTAATTATAATAAAAAGGGTTATTTTAAAAGCGAATGTTATTTTTTACTTAAAGGAAGTTTTAAGAAAGGAAAAATTTTATAATTCAAAAAAAATCCGCGTGGCCGAACGAGATATAAATAGTAAGGAAAAGGATAAAAAGGAAGTAAGTCTTATGTTTACCGATTAAGAACTTATTATTATTACGACCAATAAAGTTAAAAATAGCAACCTAAATTATAAAGATTATATTATTTGCAAAAATGTTATGGTTAAAGTTTACAAGTATTATCCAGAACAAATAGCCTTTAAAGTAGTTATTATATTAAGATATATTTGTTACCTTAATATATAAGGGTATAAAATATATAACCAGGACGGTTAGTTGCGAAAAGATTTCGGTTGTTATGGATAATTATCTTCCGAGTATTATATTTTTTCCAAATATACGGTATACCTTAAACCTTTAGCAAATAATTACAGGCTTTTATATTTTACTGCTTATGATAATTATAGCTACCTTATCTATTAATAACCTAAAAAGGATAATAACTTTTGATTAAAATATAACGAAAAAACGCTTATAAAGCTAGACGATAAGTGCAAATATAGAAACCCCCCGATAGCCAGATTATTCCAGGTTTTGTTACTTATATCTTAAGTTAGAATAAAGTCGGAAGGTTATAGCATAAGGATGTTTATGTTATTTATTAATACTATATGATAAATACGAATTTTTAGCTATAGGAATGCCCCTTTTAAAAGTTTACTTTTTTAACCTTATAATTCACAAAATATAAAACTTAAGGAAGGGCTAAAAAAAGATGATCGTTTTCGAATACCAGTTTGGCAATAAAAAATGGTTTAAATGTATGAACGATTATTGCATTAAACATGCAACCAGGAAGGTACGTAAATATAAACGCTTTTAATTCCAAAAATGTATTGATTAAAAAATTATAAAGGCTTTCGAAAATAAGGTACCGAGAAGCCCTTATATATAAAACCTTATATGAGGCCAAAAAAGGAATACGAAATTAAATCGAGATCCTTATTTATTATGGAAACAAGATATTTAACACCATAAGTAACTTCGGAATAAAAAAAACTTTATTTCTTACAGAATAATTAAAAGATATTAAATCCTTTGGAAATATAAGTAACAGTTAATTAAGTTACGAATAATTAATGGAAGTTTATTTACTTATAATAACGGTTAAATTTTTAAAAAAAATAAAGAAACTTGTAGTTTAAATATAAAAACGTTTCGAACGAATTACCTTTAACATTGCCGACATTTTAAGATACGATATTATTTTAAGGATGTTATAGTTTCGCTTTAGTAATTTACGGATTAATTAAAGAAAATAGACGTTTTTATGGGATAATTTTAAAGAAGAATTTTATGAAATTTATTATATAATTAGGGAAGCTAGGATTTTTAACTTAATGGTAATAATATCCCTTAAGTACTGACGGTTTAAGGAACTGTTTAAGGAACGAATTCGAAAAGAATTGCTTAATTATAATTAACAGGATTATAGGATTTTTATTAAAGAAGGATATTATTTAAAATTTTACCAAATTTATTATATAAACCTTAAGAAGGTTAAAGGTTTTTGGAAAAGTTTTTAACGAAACCTTAAAAAAGGTTATATTTAAAAATCCGAATTACTTATAAGATATCTAGTTATAATAGTATTAAAAATGAAAAATAATAAAATTAAAATCGATAAAAATAAAGATTTAATATATCGACGAATTTATAATTATCGATAGTTGAACGATATTATTATTAAGAATAAATATTCTTTAACGTTATTAAGTATTATAAAAAAAATATTAATAAAGTTAAATAATTGATAACTTTAAACCTGCCAAATAATTATTACCTGATTCGAATGGTTAAAAGTGAGAAATAAAAAACCGCTTTTAAAATTATTTATAGATATTACGAATATAAGGTTATGTTATAAGGGCTAATTAATGCCCCAGCCAGTTTTTACCATATATTTATTATTATTTTACGGAAGTTCCTAAATAAATTTATTTTCGTTTATTTGGATAATATTTTTATTTATTCAGAAATTTTGGAGGAATATAAAAAGTACGTTATTTAAGTTCTGAAAGCCTTTAAAAAAGCTAACTTGTTAATAAATGCCGAAAAAAGCGTTTGATATACCTAAAAGTTAGATTTTTTAGGTTTTATTATTACCTTTAAAAAGATCCAAATCTAAAATTTTAAGTTAAAAGCTGTTAAAAATTAGCTAATTTTAAATAAAGTTATTATTATTAATATTCGTTAATTTTTAAGATATACCGGTTATATACGACCCTTAACTAAGGATTATGGCAAATTTATTAATCCCTTAATTAAACTTATTATTAAAAAGTATGTTCGAAAAAAGTTTAAGTTTTTAAGGGAAGTAAAAAAAGCTTTTTTAAAAATTAAGGATAAAATTATTAGCGTTCCGGTAATTAAGTTACTAAATTATAATAAAAAGAAACGATTTAAGATAAACGTTTTAAATTACGTCCTTGGAGCAGTTTTAAAATAGCTGGAGAGTAATGGAAAATAGTATCCAGTGGCGTATTTTTTTAAAGTTCTTAAGGACGTAGAATTTAGATATCTTATTTAGGATAAAGAATTGTTAGCGACTATTTTAATATTTAAGGAATGGGAATTATTGTTTAATAAAATTAAAGAACTAGTTAATATGTATTCAGATGATAAAAATCTTATTCGATTTATGATTATCCAAAAGTTAAATAAATGCCATAAGAATTAAATGGTTTTTTTATTTAAAAATTAATTTTAAAATTTATTATATTAAAGGGAAGGAAAATATTTAAGCGGATATTTTAAGCCGAAAAAAAGATTATAACTCTAAAGTTTCCAAGCGATATATATAGGTATTATATCGTAAGGATGATAGGATAATATAATTATATATAATCCTCAAATAACTAATTCCAGAAATATTAGCCCAGTTTAAAAGCTTTTACGACCTAAAGGAGCAAAAAGAAGTTAAATAACTAAGAGGTAACGATAAAACCCAGTTATAATTTTATGGCAAAATTTTGATCTTCCGTTAATATTAAAAAAAATTCGTTACAAAATTTTACAAAATTTTTTATATGGATATTAAGGAATATTTAAAATTATTAAACGATTTTAAGAAAAATACGATTTCTTAAAATTCCGCCAGATAATTAAATAAGTAATTAAAGATTATAACGTTTGTAATAAGGTTAAAATAGCGCGTTATAAGCCGTATGGTTTATTATAGCTTGTAAATATACCTGATAAAATATGGAATATTATAGTTTAAGATTTTATTATTATTTTCCTTATATCGAAAAATTTCGTTAATAGAATTAAATACGATATAATATAGGTAATTATTAATAAATTTTTTAAATATAGGTACTTTCTACCTTTTAAAGGAATCGTAACGGCAAAATAATTAGCTTACGTTTTTATTTAATATTATTTCGATAAATACGGAATACCTGAAAAGGTTATTTTTGATTAAGATAAATTTTTTATATCCAAATTCGGTGCTAGTTTTTTTAAGTAAATTGGGACTAAATTTAAGTTTTCGATAGTTTATTACCTCCAGATAAATGGACAAATAAAGCGATTAAATTAAACCTTAAAATAATATTTTCGAAATTATATTAATTATTAACAGGATAATTAACTTAAGCTTTTATTGTTTGTACAAATAGCTTATAATACGTCGGTTAATAAGGATATGGGTATATTATTTTATATAGCTATATATAAATACGATATAGGAACTTAACGATCCGGATAATTAATACGTAAGGTATTAATTATTATTACGATAGTTTTACGGACAAAAATAATGGTAACAGAAGTTAAGATAATATAGGCCCGGTTTTAAATTAAATTATAGTTTTTGTAATAAAAGATAACTTAATATTATAATAAGAAAAACATTAAAGGACCAATTTTAACGAAAAAAGATAAAATTTATTTATTATGCTACAAATAAAACGTAACGTTAAATTTTTCTTAAATTAAAATTAAAAGATCTAGCGATAAATTTAATTTTAAAAAGTTTAGTCCGTTTAAAGTTAAAGAAATTATTTTAAGGATTAATTATAAACTATTATTATCTAAAACCATAAAATATATTTTATATTCCATATTTCCTTATTAAAGCTGTAACGGCAGCCACCAGGATCAAACCGTAAGGTTGGCAACCGTCATATGGGGCTGACAGCTACCATATAGACTAGCCATCTGCCACATAGAAAGTGGAAATATTTATAAATCTTTACGCATTTTGCGGTTTTATGTTTTTTTCCCTTTTTTTTTTCAGCTTAAAATTTTCGTTTATAGCGTTAATAAATTAGCTACCATATTATATCGATACTGGCCGTAATATTATTTTAAGCTTATTTTTTCCCTTACTAATTTAACGATTAATAAATAAGGTATTATATCTTTTTTACGTCGATACGTTATAGCGAAAAATAACGCGTTTTAAACCAGACCTAAAACCAAAACCTAGATTAATCAGTATTAAAACTATATATCCATTAAGAAAAATTACTTATTAACTAATTAACGTTCGGAGTAATTTAAATTAATTAAAGATAAATCGAAAGTATAGAAAACGACGAATACCTTAAAATAATGGTAAAAGATAACGTACCGAAAAACGAAACCGAATTTTTAAAAATAAAAGGTTTATTAAATTAAGATTAAAACCATAATTATTTATAAATTAATTCCGATAAATAGTTAATTAACGAAATATTTAACGATAATTAAAACGTTTAAGGAAATTTTTAAAATTTCTGCGAAGAAATCGTTCGTTTTTAGGCCGTATAAAGTTCTTATTTTCTTATTTTTTCCGATAACGTTAACCATTTTTACTGGAAAAATATAATTAATAACGTCTTTAATGATATTAATATCTTTTACCTTACCAGTATAATAATATAGCCCGTTTTTCATAAGTTCGTAAGAAGTAATAACGCGAATTTTAATTATAACCGAAAAGAAAAGTTTACGTTAACGACCCGGGTAAATTTAACGGTAACAAAACCAAATTTAACGTTTGGGTTGGTAAAATTATAAATAAGTTTAAAATAAATTAATTAATTTTTAAAAATGAAAAAATTCGTATAATTTATTTAATAAGTTTTTTAGAAAAAAAGGCCAAATAAGTAATTAAAATTCGTTACCGATCGATTATATAACTTTTTTTTTACGTAACCGAAATCATTTAAATACTGGAATTATTATATTACGATTTAGATTACGTTTCCGTTATTAAAAAAAATTTCCGTACTTTTATCTTTAAATCCGGCAAAAATTAAAATATTTACTATTTTATTTTTAAATTTAACCTTTTCGTTTAAAAGGTTAAAATTGCCGAAGATAAATAAAAATAAGTTTTATAAAAATGTATTTTTTTAAATCTTAATTTACGTTTTTTTTAAATAATTATAATTTTAACGTTATTTACGAAAAGTTTTATAAACGTATTATTATAACTGTTTATAATAATTAACTTATTTATAAAAAACGTTAACAAAAACGTAAGTGCCGATTATATAACCTTAATAATAATAAACCGAAAAATAATTCTGGTAAGCCGAAATTTTAAGTAATACCGGTAAGTTTTTATCGGAAACCGAAAAAAAGGTTTATTAAGAAGCCGGTATATGTTTTAATTATAACAAAACGAAATATAAGGTTAATAATTATTTTAATAAAAAAAAGATTATTATAATAAAAATAATAAAAAATTTATTTAATTTTAATAAATCGGAAGAAAAATAAGATTATTAAAAGATTTTTCGATAACTTTTTATATATTAATAATAATAGAAATAAATTATTTTAAAAAATAAAAAGTTTTTATTAAAGTTATTAAAATTTCAGCAAATAAAATTAATTTATATATTATTATTTTTTATAATACCGGAATATAACTCCGATTTTTCGTTAATTTTCTTTTTATTAAATAAGTTAAAAAACGATTATAAATTTATATTATCTAGGTAAAAAAATTAATTTAATTATAAGATTACCGGAAATAATTTATCGGCCAAATAAAAATTTAAATAATTATAATATTCGAAATTAACCGGCGACGTTTTTCCGATTAAATTTTTTCAATTACGGATACCGGATATAATATTTTTATCGGTTTTGATTAAATAGAAAAATACACTTTATTATTAAATTATAAAAATAAAAATATTATTTGGCCTAATAACTTTTTAGTTTTAATTAAGTTTTTATTAACGATTAAATTTTTAATCCGATATTTATTCAACGGATATGTTAACCTTAAAATTTAAGAAAACGTTAAATACCGTAACCGTATCATAAAAAAAGCCGATAAATAATATTAAATTTTCCGACGTTTATAAAAAAATCCAAAAATAATGTTATTTTAATATTTATATTTATTATTTCGTTAAATATATTAAATAAATAAAATATATTAAACGTATATAATATTAAGCCGATTATTTCCATTATGGAAATTACTTAAAATAACGTAATTATTATCAGATATAAGGGTTATCAATAATGTTGCATTATATAATTAATTGCAGGCGCTTTAAAACGCATACTGCACTTTAATATAATCTATCTACGGAACATATATGGTCCGATTAAAGGAAGCCTTTCCGTATATGAAGTACTAGCGCACCCCTGCTAGCTAATACACCCCCTTAACGCCTTAACGCAATTACGGCGTTAATTATTACCCTTTATTATTTCTTAAAGCTATAATTATCCATTTTACCTTTCCTCCGGCAATTAAATCCTTTTGATTAATTAATTCCTTATTTAAAATAATTTTTAAAGATTTTTTCTGCTGGTTTAAAATTTTTATAATATTTACTAATCTTAATTATTTTTTAAAATATTTAAAAGGTTTACGTAATAAAGTTTTTATTAATTTATTAATTAGCATATTGCCCATAAACGTATATTTTACCTTAATTATATCTTTTTTTATAACCTTTTAGAACTAATAATTATATATATTTACGTATTAGAATTTTGTTTATAAAAAGTGACGTCGGCGTTAATGAACCGTATAATTTATTAATTATTATATTATATACTTTAAAGTTTTATATCCAGGCCGATTTTTAATTTTTTATTTATTCGAAAATAAAATAAAAAAATTTTTATAACTTACGTAAAAAATAAAAATTCCGTTTCGGTTATAGAAATAATTATTATATTTAACTTATTTACTTATTATTTTATTACTTTTTTAAATAATTTTATAACATAAATTTAAAAGTTTTTTCGGTCGATCGTATTATTTATAAAAAAAGTATCGTTTTAAATATTTAACAAATTTTTACCTTTAAGTTATAACGTTAATATTTTAATTCCGATTAAGTATAAAATAATTTAATTAATAACTTTATAATATTCGTTATTAGGATTTAAGTTAAATCGGGCAAATTTAAATATTGTAAAAATTATATTAAATTATATATTAATTATTACGTATAAAATAAAACTAATTCTTTTCTGGTATTCATTAACGGAACTTAAATAGGCCAGATTAGGATTCGGTAATAATTCGATATTCGTTATTAACATATTTAATAAATTATTTAAACTTTTTTTAAAAAGTTTATTAACCAACTTATTTATAAAATCGGATTAAAATAACTAAATCTTTTTTAAAATTTATTTTTAATTATTTCGATACCGAAAAATTATTATAAATTTTTATCCCTTATAAAGATATATTATTACCGTATTTATTAAATTAATTAATTAACGAAAATTTAATCTTTTTTACCGTAAACCATAATATTATTATTTATTAAAAAAAAAGTACCCTTTAACAAATAAAATAATAAGGTTCGTAAAAAACGGAATTAAATTTTAATTCCTTAAATATCCTAATAAAAAATCTTGCTTTAATAAAGGTAATTCCTTTAATTTATATAATATTTTTTTAATTAAAAAATTTTTGTTATGTTATAAATAATTTAAGGGCATTTTTATAACTATTTAATAAGGTAAATTTACGTTAACCAAAACGTTTATGACGTTATATTACTTAAACTTTAAATTAAACCTAACCATAATAACGATTAAAATTCGAAATAACCTTTTAATTAAAAGAAATATATATTTATTATTATAAAAATTCTTAAATTATTAATTGTTTCGTATAACGAAACGTGCTTTATATTTTTATAATTAATTATACTTATTAAACTTATAAATATATACTTATATATACCTTAAAACTTATTTCCTATTAATAAAAAATTAATTAACGGCTTTTTAAAATTATATTCTTTTATAATTTTATAAATAAACTTTTTCAGCTTAATAGAATAATTTCCTTAACGGGTATATATTTAACTTTTTATAACCTTACGGTAATAACGGCAGGTTACGTTTATATATTTAATTTTACGACTTAAAATTTTTATTATATTTTCTATATCGAAACCTTTCCGATTAATGTAATACATATTTCGGATAATTATTTTCCCTAAATTTTCGCAACTTATTAACCGGTTATTAAATAAATTTATAAAATAAGTTAATCATTTAACGTTAAATGCAGCTTTTTAAACCTTATAATCATCTTTAATAATATTTTTATAATACGGAATATACGGAAAACTTACGTTTTTAACCCGTAAAATATTTTCGTTTTTTACCATTATTTAAGGTTAAATAATATAACAAAAACTTAAAATTACTTTTTTAACTTTCGCCGGCATAATAATCGTAACAGTTATTAATACAAACGTTAAAAACGGTAACGGTTTAAAGCACGGAAATAATTTAAATATAACGGTCGTATAAAAATAATTAATTTTATACGAATAAGCTTATTTTTTATTATTCCGTACGTTTTTTTGGACGTTTATATTACTTTAAAATTATCTTTTTTATTTAACCGCGAACTAAATTATGCCGTTTAGATTTTTATTTTTTTCTTATATATATATAAGGTAATTATAAACCTAATTAAATAATTTTATTTATCGGAATAACTTACGTAATTCGTTTTTTGTAACGTAAAATAATTTTTTTTAAATTTTTAATATTACTTAAAAAAATAATCTTTTGGTTAAATTATATATTTTAAATAACGATAATTTTATTAATTAATAAGTTCCAAATTTCGTAAATATTTATAAATCGGTAATTAACGAAAAAATTAATTTATATTTTAAAATTTAACTTTTAAAATTTTTGTTTTTTTTTTATGGCAATAATAATTATAACGTAAGCCATATAGCCTTATACTTACAAATAAGCTTATTAAAACTTCCGATTAAATATTATAATGCCGTTTTTAAATGCTAAATAAATATAATAAATTTCGTATAAGTTTTACCAAAAGAATTATATTTTAAGGTACGGTTATATAAATATATTATTATTTTAAGGATATATACGATTAAAAATAAAAATACCTTAATATCATTTCGTATCGTAATTATTTTTTTCTTAATTATATCCCTTATACGTTTTATACCCCCATTTTAAACCTGCGTATATAATATTAAGGGTTTAAGTTTAATATTAAAAAAAGGTAATTAAAACATATTTCGAAACTAATAATTTTTTAAAATTTCGTTATTATATTCGAATATTTACGGAACGACTTTATCTTAATTCTTTAAAATCCTTAAAAAATATCGGATTGCCGTAATTAATATATCATATTTTCGATTTTTAAGGTAAATATCCCAAATAAAACCTAAATATTTATCGGTTATAAATATAACGTATTTATATTTTTTAAAATCTTTTTGGAAATTTATAAAATCGATAACGATTTATTATTTTAATCGGAACGTTTTTTTTCTCGGTTTTCGGCATATTTACTTTTTAACTTTCGCTTTATTACAAATTTAATATTCGACCGTTATTAAACCCTTTAAGCAGATTTTTTTATATAAAATTATAATTAAACGATTATTTCGGGCCTTAAATATCTTAATTTTAAATACCATATTATACCGTTACCGGTTCGTAATGGTTTCGTTATATATAAGTTAACGTTTTATTTATAAATTATTAAAGCTACTTAAAATATTATTACGTTAATATTTTCGATAACGAATTAATTAAATTTATTTATTAACGTAATAATTACTTAAATAAACTTATTTTAAATAAAATTATTATTTTTTCGGTTATTTTATTAATATCTTTTTTTCCGGAACTGCCGAAAGAATATTAAATTATACGCGAAATTTTTATAGTAAGTTACGTTATATAAACGTAACGTTTTCCGGCTTATAGAGCTTTAAAATAAAATGTTTATTTTGCCGTATTTATTAATCGGAACGAAATTTTTCCTTACGTATATTTCGTCGCCTTAAATTATCGTTTTATAATTTAAAACCCTATTAATAAGGTTAAAAATATATATCGTAAACTTTAAATCCAAAATAAATAAATTCCTTAAAAAATAAGGTACGATGTTTATTATATTACGTTAATTAAAAATTAAAAAATACGTTAAAATTCGATTTATTTCCTTTAAAAATTAATTTATTTTTTAAATAATTAAATTTTTTATAATTTTTAATAAACGGTTAATTTCTTCCTTTAAGGATTAATCGGTAACAATACGCTTTTAAACCAGTATTATTATTATTTAATTAAAACGGAAATTTTTTAAAACTTTTTTAAAAAACGTATAAAAGCATTAAGGTAATTTATAATAAAGGTTTAAGTAAACTTTATAACGCGTACCTTACGCATCCGATTTTTAACGCTTTCGTTTATTATTATTACGACTTACTTAAAAACTGCCATAATTACTTCGTTTCGGCCTTTTTTTAAAGGTCCTATTATGCGGCTAATTATTAATATCCTTAATCTGTTCCTAATTAAGGTTATTTTAATTCGAAAGGTTTACCGGAGCCCCGTAAAAAATTAAAAACGTTATTTTAACGTTTTTTATTAATTAGTATAAATTCGTTATAGTTTAATAATTTAAAAAGTTAATTTTAACTTTTAAGTAATTAATCGTTTTTTTTCGATCTTATTCCGTTTTAAAAGTATAAATAAATTCCATTAATTAAATATAATTAACGTTATTATTATATATAATTAATTCGTCCAGATAACCGGTATAATCGTTTCGGAAATTCCGTAACGTTAACTTTAAGCTATAATTTCTTATTATTTTATTATTTACTTATTAAACTTTTTAATAATTTTCGGGATTTATTTTAATTATTTTTCGTATTCGTATTTAATATTTATAAGTAATCGATTATCGTAAACTTTTCCGGCCTTTTATAATTTAACGTATCAGCCCTTAAAATTATCGTTTGAACTTAAACAAATTTATTTAATCGATAAAAAAAAATTATTTAAAACCTATTTTATAAGTTCGTTAAAATTTTTTTGGAAGGTTTTATATTTTCGATTTAAATAGGTATAAGTCGTAAAATCCTGGTTATAAATTTATTTACTTTCGGTCGTTATTTCGAAAGTATTTATCGGATGGCCCGTTCGATTAACCTTTTCGATTTATATAGCTCTTTCGGAGGATAAATTAGTTCCCCGCGTCGACTGGTAAAATTATTTTTTTAAATAAAAGGTTATATCGAACGGCATAAATTTAATAAACCATAAAAAGTTTAATTTAAGGTTAATATTTTCCCATAAATTATATCCTTTAACTTTAATTTTAAATTCGTCCTTATATTTGTTCTAATCTTTAGGAGCATTATAAATAATTACGGACGTTATTAATACGGTTATTATTATGGCTAATAAAGGATATAAATAATTATTATTAATACATAACCTATATTATTTTAATAATAGCTGATTAATTAATAATAACATAAATTAAGCGAATAAAACTTTTAATTATTAGATATAAGGGTTATTAATAATATTATATTATATAATTAATTGCAGGCGCTTTAAAACGCGCACTGCACTTTAATGTAATCTGTCTACGGAACATATATGGTCCGATCAAAGGGAGCCTTTCCGTATATGGAGTGCTAGCGCACCCCTGCTAGCTGACAATTATCGTTTCGTTAACGAATAAGTTAAAAATTAATTTTCGTACGGAATAATAAAATTAATTTTTATTATTTTAAGAAATTATTTTTTTTTTAAAAATTTTAAACGTTATAACGTTAGCCGTTTTATAAAAGTAAAAAATATATAACGGCTAAAAAAAAAGTTCCGAAAATAAAAATCCGGAATACGTAAAACAAATGCGGGAATTTTTATTAAAACTTTTCGCTTATTTGGAAAAACTTTTTCAAAAAAAGAAGTTAATATTTTCCTAAATTTCCGACCCGGTTATAACGTAATTTTAGAATTCGACCGGCCGATATTTGCCTTAGGACCTTTAATTTACCGGACGTTCGTTTAATACTTTTTGTTAAAAAAGAGTAATTAATAAATTATTAAAAATACATTTTATCGAATTATATATACGAAAAAACGTTACTTTAATTTTATTCGTTTTAAAACCGTATTTATCAGAATGCCGGTTTTGTATCGATTATCGTTAAAAGAATTAATATTTAAAAATTTATTTTATTTTAACTTTTTATTTAACGGTATCATATTTAATTATTAAAACGTTAAACGTTTTATTAAAATTAATATTATTTAAATATTTTAAAAATTTCGTATCGTTACTAAATCGGAATATTTAATAATATTTAAAACCCGTTAAAGAACGTTTTAATAAAAAGTATTTTTATTTGTATTTAAAATAAGTTTTATTTAATAATAAACGTTTATTAATATTTAATTATACGAATTTTTTAATTATTACGTAAACGTTTATGCCGATAACGTATTAACTTATTCCGGCCTTACGAAAAGATATTAAAAATATTATAAAAAAGTTATTTACCGGTTATATAAAGTTAATTTTTAAAAAAGAATTAAAAAATTCCGGTTTAACGTTAAAAAAATCAAGTATTTCGGTATTATTATAAAAGTAAATATGAATATTTTTATTAATTTAGTTAAAATTAAAATAATTTAAAAATAAAAATTCGAAATTTTAATAACCGTACCGTAATCCGTTTATTTATAAGATTTTATAATTACGTACGAATATTTTATTATTATCAAAACGGTATAGCCGAATTATTAAACCGTTTATTAAAAAAAATATTTTCGTAATAAAATCCGAATAAAACCGGGTTTTCGAAAAAATAAAACTGTTCGTTTATAAAGATTTAAATTTTATTTTTTTTCGATTTAATTAATGGATTAAAATAAAAATAAACGTATTCCGTAATATAACCGGAGGTATTATTTAGTAATAATAAAAAAATAACGAATAAAAATTAATAAAATATTTTTCGAAAATTATAAATTTAATGAAAACCCCTATTTTATTTAAAACCGAAAATTATTTATTATAATCCAAATTTTCGAATATTATTACCTTAAACTTTAAGAATAAAAGTGTTTTATTATAACCGATTATTAAGTTTTATTATATTTTGTAAATAAACGCGTTTTTTTACGCATTAAATCCGATAAACCGATTTCTTTTTAATTTCGATATTATTTTTTAATATCGATTTGGTAAAAAAAATTTTGCCGCGAATGCTTTATTACGAAAAATGGTCGCTTTATTTATAATTAAAGCCAGAAAAAAAATTGGTCTTAATTTTGCCGGAATAATTAAATTTTTTATCGTTATTATTAACGAAATACCGATTAAAATACAAATCAAAGATATTTTATAAAATGCCGATTTAATTAATTTTATCTGTCGTAAAAATAAAATATAAAATTTAAGTAAAAAAGATAATAAATTAATAATATCCGAAAAAATAATTAACGGCCGTATTTTTTTCCGTACCGTATTTATCCGTAAAATTTACGTATTTGAAATATTTATATATTTTAATTAACATAAAATAATTAAAATATTAATACGGAAATATATCTATTTTCGGCCTAAGTAAAATATTCGATAATATATCTGGAATTATTACGATTACCGTTAAAATAAAACGTTTCGAAATAAAATTCCGGGATTTCTTTACTTTTTTTTTTCGAATAATATTTAAGATTACGTCGTCGTTAACGGAAAAAATATGCCGAAAAATCGTTACGGTTATAATTATATATAAACGTTTATCGATAAATTTAATAAGATTATGGTAATTTTACGACGTAAAAAGACGGATACTGCCGAAATTTTAATAAGCCGAAATTACCGATATTTATATTATGTTTTGCAAATATTCGTTATTTAGATTAAAGATAACCTAAATAATTTATTTTTTAATTTTTAATTAATTTTTACGAATTTACCGGTATAAAATATCGTTATAAAAACGTTTTATATTTATAAATTTAAAAAGTTATTAAATTTACGAATTAAAAATTAAATTAACGTTTACGTTTTTATATTAATAAGTATTAAAATAATTAAAACGTATATATATCAGTATTAAATTTCGCGTATAATTTATTATAATATTTATCGATTAATATAGTTCCGTTAAAAATTATATTAAATAAAAATATCCGGAATTTATTTTCGTTAAATTTAAATATAATAAAAGCAAAACCCGAATTAATTTAATAAATTTAAATATTACCGTTATTTAAAAAAATTAACGATAAATTAAAGTTCGAAATAAAATAAATCGAATAATAAAAATTTAACGGGTATTATAAAATGTTATAATATTAGGCCAAATAAAAAGGTTACGATCCCGATAAAATATGGTATTCCGTAATTAATTTTAAAAACGTTTTAATTATAATAAAATAATTTTATACGGAACATTTTAAAGTATTTAAATTACCGGTTTGCTTATAAGAATAAATATACGTAACGGTTGCTGATAAAATTAACGAAGATTATTCCGATAATAATAAGGCCGCGAAAGTAAGAACCGGACCAATAAAAAAGAAACGGTATTTATAACTGATAAAGATTTGTATATTTTCTTTAATCGTATATAAGTTTTTAGGAGGGGGTAATATGACGGTAGTTACCAGGATTAAACCGTAAGGCTGGCAACCGTTATATGGGGCTGATAGCTGCCATATGGACTAGCTACCTGCCATACAGAGAGTGGAGATATTTGTAAATCTTTACGCACTTTACGGTTTTGCGTTTTTTCCTTTTTTTTTAGCTTAGAATCTTCGTTTATAGCGCTAATAAACTAGCTACCATGCTATATCGATGCTGGCCGTAACAAAAGCTAGCCCTAAAAAATGTTCCGTTTAAGAAAAATTTCGAAATCGAAAAAAACGATAACGAATACGAAATCGAAAAAATATTAGACTTTAAAATAATTAAAAACAAAATCCAGTACTTAATTAAATGAATAAATTACTTATTTAAAGATAACGTGTAAGAATTATTTAAATATTTAACGAATACGATAAACCTGGTTAAGGATTTTTACCGACAAAAAATCTTAACCGACCGTTTCCAGTCCGGCTAAGGTCGTAAACGATAATAGTTTCCCGCCTAAGTTTAAATTTAAAACGTTTTAACCGAAGCAAGTAAATATTTTTATCGTAACGTTTATCTTAAAAAACGAATTATGTTTATTTTGTTTCTATATAACGTTATTTTTCCTTTAACTTTTTCCGTTTTTTTAATTAATTTACCTTTAAACTTTTTTTTTTAAACCCTTTTTTTTTTAAAAAAAAAACGTAACCGTTTTATTTTTTTAATAAATCTTTTTTATTTTTTCGTTTTGTTAATGCCGTAACTTAACTAACTTTGTTTATTAATTTTTATTTCCTTTTTATAATTTTTTGGAATATTAAGAAATTATATTTAATTTTTCGTTATTTCCGAAATAAGCGGTTTTAAATTTCGTTTATTTTTCTTAAGGAATTTATAATTAAAACGTTATAAGATAAACGTTAATAACGAATATAATAATCGTAATTTTAACGTTTTAAAATAAAAAATAATTGGTTTCATTAAACCGAATATAATTAAAATAAGGAAATACTTTAGTATTAAATATTTTTATCAAATTAATACGAATGTTACGAAAATCGCGTTAGTTCGGGCGTAAATTTTTTTTCTTTTTTCCTTTTAAATACGACCTATTATAATAAAGTTAACTAAAAAAAGTTTGGGAAGAACCCTTTTAATAAATAATAAAAAAACTTTTTACGGTTTTTATTTTTGGGACAAAGATTTTTGGAAAGGGGAAATGGTGTTATAATACAGGAATAAAAGCTCTTATTTTCGGAGAAACCTGTTTTTGAAGGCTTTTAAGAGAGGTTCCAACCGGGTAAACTTCGGGCAAGGAGAAGTTTGGTTTCCTTACGCCAAGGTTTAAGTGATTTAGGTGATCTAGGTAATCTGGGACCGGATTACTTAAATTATATAAATTAGATAAATTTACGATATACTTATCCGTTAGAAATGGATATATAACGAACGGTTTCTTATATAGATAGCACTTATTTAGTTTCGTTTTTTAGCTATTAATTTAAGTTTTTAATTAAAGGCGTCGTTTTCCGATTAAGGGAAAAGTCCGCAAATTCTTTTAACGAATACCTTATTTATTGTGCTATTATTACCTGCAAATTAAGACCCCCATTTCGGATATTGCTTATACCTCCAGGTGGATGTATGACAGGTTCGTTACATAGGGGTTTCTGTCCTTGGGGAAACCTGCCCTTGGAGCTCGGTGGGACCTTATACGGCTGAATTTTAGTTGAGGAAAGTTTGGTTTGCCTTGTTAAGATAAAGTGATTTAAGTAATCTAAATAATCTGCCAGATTATATAGATTATATAAATTTACGATATATTTATCAAATTCGGGATGGATATATAACGAACGATTTCTTGTAAAGATAGCACCTATTTAAATTCGTTGTTTAGTTATTAATTTAAGTCTTTAATTAAAGTTATCGTTTTTAAATTGAGAGAAAAGTGGGCAAATTTCTTTAATGAACAAAGTTTCGGAATTATTTATTATGTTATAGTTACCTGCAAATCAAAACCTTTATTTCGGATATTGCTTATATTTTCAGGTAGATCTAGGATAAGTTCGTTATATTTTGATAATTTTTTAATTAATAGCTAACGAATAATTTAAGACTTAATTAAATATAAAGTGTTTTAAATTTAATAAAGACGACCTTATATAACGACGTTTAAAACATAAATATCGATTTCTGTTATTAATTAGTAAAAGATTAATAATTAAATTAAACGATTTATCTCTTATCGAAAAGCTTTTTTGATTAATCGATAATATGATACCTGTTATTATTAAAGCTAACAGCTTAGGAAACCTCTTTTCTTTTTCTAGCAGTAATTTACAGCTGCTCTTAAAGAAATTATTAAGGTATAGCCCGAAAAGTCCGAAAAAGAAAAGGTTAAAAAGGAGTATGGAGCGGAAACCCAGAATGGAAAAGAGAAAGAACTTACGGCCAAGGAAAGATTGGACCTTTTAGCCGAAAAGGTTATGAAGTTATAGAAAGAAAACGCCAAATTTGCCCGACGGATAAAAACCTTTATACCTTTTCCGAAAACCCCAGCCCTTTTTTTATTTGGTTCCGATCTGATTTTAAAAAAATTTATACCCTTTTCTATTTATTACAGTATGCTTAATATCAAAGGATATAAATTCATTTCTTTTTAACTTTATAACGTAATTATTAATATAATATTACTATTAAAATTTTTAATTTTCCTTTTATTATTTTAAAATAATTAAAAGTTTTATATATAAAAAGATTAATATATAACTAATTTACGTCTGATAAGTTTGATATGTTATATACGCGCTAGATATAAGCTAAGATATATATAGGAAATTCTGAACTTTTTTAGGTAATAGCTGTAGTTAATATAACTAAAGTTTGGAAAATGGGCGACCATAACGGTTTTATCGCTGCGATACCATAATTATCGGTCGTATTATTATATACCGGATTTCCTAAGTATATTTTATATGAGAAAAGTCTGGATAGTAATTTTTTCGGCCGTACGGGTTATAACTGTTACGTTGTAGTTTTAAAAATGTTTTAAACTTAAATAACCGGAACGACTTTTTTTATTACGATATAATAATAATTACCGGTCGTAATATTTTGTGATAAACCTTTTAAAGGTAATTTAATATAGAAAAAGTTTGTCCAGGTATTTTTTTAACCGTACGAGTTATAGTTATTACGTTATACTTATAAGAACGTTATAATTAAAGGGGGTATATTAAACGAAAATTTTAATATCTTTTTTTAATGTCTTTTTTAAATTAGCCCTATTTAAAAAGTTATACATATAGTTAAAAATCTATTTTAAAGTTATATTTAATAAAAAATTTATTTTTTATAATAATTTATTATTATTATTTGATTTATGAGTTTTTAAAAAGGTTTTTAAATTTTAATTTAAGAACGTACCAAACGGAGCTAAAAAATTATAACTTGATATCAGGCCTTACTTGAAAGGTTTTGTTATTTCTATGGATACTTATTTAATTGGGTTAGTGTAATACCTGAAGCTATTGTTTTTTTTTTTTTTTTTTCAAAGCCTTCGCTGCAGCTGCGCCTGCGGCGCAGCCCCAACCTTAAAAATAGGGCCTGATCTTGATGGGGTAAATTTTAGTGAGGTAATTCAGGAAGTTGTTTAATTCAGGGAGTGGGTACACCCCCGCTATGTGCTTCCAGCTATCCGATGGACGGCCCCATCACCACATTTTTTTGGAGTACACCCCCGCTATGTGCTTACAGCTATCCGATAGACGGCCCCAAGGCGTCACGATAATTTTTTAGAGCTACGCTAGGCCTCATTTTTATTCGTTGAATATGACCCAATCAGCTTCCCCCGAAATGACTTCCAGTGGGTTTCAAGGCTCTAGTGGCCAACCATATCTATTCAAGGCAACGTGCCGGCTAGCAGCTATTTATAGTTGTTAGTACTGACGCCTTGTAGCCGTCTAGCGGATATAAGAACCGCCTCGGCAGACAAGGCCGTAATACGTGTCAAGTAGAGCAATAAAGTGCGCACTTGTCAATATAGTTTTTTGATGCAGTGGCTACGCGATAATACGTTCCCCCCACCCCAAGGGCCTGGCCCCTAAGGGTGTGTTCGATGGATCTCAGCGGCCGCGAAGCATGTAGCTTTTCGCCACTCGCCCCTATATAAGCATAACGCCTTCCTCTATCAGGAAACGGTTTTCGTAATATTTCATGAGCAGCGGCCGCGAAGATTTTTGTAATGTACCCTTGGCAACCAGGCCTAAAAGGGCTAGCTGATCGTAGCCGTTAAAGAAGTGGCCGTGACGGGAAGCTGCCGTCGCAGTTACTAAAATAGCGGCCACTTATACAGATTTTGACCTTTACGACTTTATATGTCGTTAATCTTATGAAAAATCGATAAGGTTAAAGGTTAAGAGGGGTAGGGTTTGCTTTCGTAAGCAAGTTTAAGCTTTGAGGCGTACAGAGGGTAAAAAGATCCCTGGGCAAATAAGTGGGGCGAAAATGTCACTTTTCCCTTCATCTGCTGCTGGACCGAACACACCCTAAGGGCCTGTTTACCGCAAGTAGGGCGCAGTCACCACTGGGCGGCAAAGTGACAAGGTTTCCCCCATATTACTTGCATAAGAATTTCCGAGCTTTCCAGATGTATACGGGCCATATCTAGCAGCTTATGTAATCAACCCCCACCTTATCTCTTTTAAAAAGTTATTCGTAATTTAACAACTTTTTAATATGGCCTTTTTTCATCCTAGGATATCCTAGCCCTTTTCGTCACCTTCGTAATTATTATCAAACGTATAGGTCGTAGTTAAAACTAAGCCTTTTCGCTTACGTTAACTGCTGTTATAAGGATAGTTGCCAAGCTGACAGGGGGTGTATGTCGTTATTTTTCCAGCCGCGAGCGGCTTAATCATGCATAGATCTTACCAGTTATGCAGACCAGCTTACTGCCAAATATCGGAAAGTGCGGTAGATCGCTGACCTTAATATGAGCACAGGTGGGGGAAAAGATACATCTGCAGTCGCGATCGGGTGGCGGTAAACGGGCCCTAAGCCTAGAATGGTATCCCGTAAGGCGATAAGGCATCAGAGACCCTTACTGGCGGGGCCACCGTTGCCAAACCCCTGAGATTAACCCCGTGCTGCCCCACTATACGTCTAGGAGACCCTGTAAGCAACGGCTAGTCCCGGACCGAACCCAGTTTAGTGGGCTTACTTGCTGTTATGCAGATCATAATGAAATGGCTGCACCTCATATCATACCTACCGTCAGGGGCAAAAGATCGGCAAATGATTACAACCGTAGCAATCATTTAAGTGCTTACAGTTATATAAGAGATGTTACGGTGGACAGGGCCGTAACACCATCCGTCGATCATTGGAATCGTATGTTCTTAAGACGTATCCGCGTTAATTTTGCACCAGTCCTCCTAAAAGACCCCAGACCCTTTGCCGGTTGCTCCGCAAAAGCAATCTCAAAACATCCAGTCGCCTTTCTGTTGATTTTTTTACGATATATATTTCGTCCCATTTTTTGCTTACGCGGCGTATTACGTAATATTTCCAGTAGTATCCCCCTGTTATCTATGCATCGTCGGATGATACGATCCGGCGCCAGTTTTTAAATGTTTAATTAAGGTGTTCAAGGGCTTAAGGAAACCGCTTTTGCTTGTTAGCTTCGAATAAAGGTAGCTTACGGCGGGCAAGACGGCAGTAGAAACCGAAGCGGCAAAGGGTTTCCCGAATAACGCACATCTCGAAACACGCCTATAAATAGCCGTTAAGATAGTTCGAACTAGTCTATCTAGCGGTTAGCCTTCGAAACGTATACGAATTCGATTAATTGCTTTTTTTGTTCTTCGTTTATATCGCGAGGGCAATTTTTGTACGGTTTCGGAGCGGTTTTATCTACAATATAAGCGTTACGGATTTGAGCCTTGGATAGCCTGTTACCTCTTTAACCTGTCCGTAACTTATGCGGCCGTCGAAGTATAAAGTTCGGATTCGTACCCGTTATTCAGCAATAAGGTATTTCGTATGAATATCCTTCGGGCGTACGCCGCGTTCAAAACTTTATATGGGAGCTAACAATCAAAGTGGTAATAGCTGTTCTGGGCGTGTTAAAAAGCGTCGCGTTAGCGGATTGCTAACGGGTTGGAAAATCAGTCATGTATCGAGGGCTGGCCCCTATGAAACTCACACTTAATTTGTATGGGGTTGTTTCTAGCGCGACCCGCTGCTACATAACAGTGTGCTAAAATTTTGCCTCATACCATGGCAGTGTGATTTTAGGTCTGATGCAGGCCCTTTTCGGAATCCGGGGATCTACACTGTCATCCTTCTGCACTGTCATCCTTCTGCATTGTCATCTTATGCGAAGTCGTATCATTCCAACCCTATTAAACATGGGCCCCCTCTTGTATATCAATAATCCTGTACCTTCCACTCGCTGCTTCGGTCGAGTCCACGGGAACTTCCTTCTACTCCGGTACCCTGTCTTCCTTCCCTAGATGCCGTCGCAATGCACAGGGTGAACCCCCGACGAAGTGCTTGCGACCGTTGTAGGAGTCATAAACTTCGCTGCGTAAGGCTTGACCAAAACCCAAACTCGGCTGCCGGCAACCCAGATGCCCTGATGGCGTGTCAACGATGTCTGAAGGCTGGCACGGACTGTGTTCATACCGTACACTTACGCGGAAAGCCCTCGAGAGAGAATCATCCGGCACGCCATGTCTCGAGCTCTTCTGGCCACTCCACTTCATATCAACGAACTATCGATGTGATTCGGTCCGCGCCGGCCGCCGACCAGCAACTCAAAGACTTCTCTTTTGACATGTCCGCACAGTCGGCCCAACAGACCCAGAGGAGGAAAAGCAGCGGCCCTAGACCAGACGAAGATGCATCACCCCCCTGGCAAATCTTCGCTCAACCCTCTTCAAGATCCCAGTTGGGATCTCAGAAGCCTCCCCATCTGCTAAGCCACGATTCAAGGGCTGATCATAGGTCGCCTGAGTTTTCCACGTCGCTCGCTACGCCACCCTCTAGAGATAAGACCCAGGGATCAGACCAGGCTTCATCTTTCGAAGGCCGGGGATTTTGCCCGGTTCCCAGCCTGTCACATGATGACACGAGGACTTCCACGCACCTGTTGCAGTACCCGCCGGCGGAAGGGCTTGTATCCTCAAGTTACTTTGACACGGCCGCGAACGTCATGGTAAGCCAGAACTTGCGCGAGCAGCAAATGCACCTGTCTGGTTCCACTACGGACGAATGCTTGCATCGCCTCTCTCAGCTCAGCTCGAAGCTTTTAATGGACTTCGGTAAAGCCAGCTCCTCGAACATAGGAGACATGATGCCCTTCCCATCGCTTCCTACCAGCACACCCACCTGGCACCAGGACGCTACTAGCGGTGCGACAACTAGCTACCTCAGCAGTACCGTCAGTAAACTCTTTGAGAGCTTACAGGTCTTTTTAGAGACCGTCGAGCGTTTGCGGCCGTGCCCAAGCTCATCAGCGGCCTCGGAGTGTTCATATTCGGAGCAGTGGGATGAGCCCGAATTCGTTCATATCCATGGTTCGTCGGATACGCATCCAAGTGTGGCAGAGAGCGCAGGCGCACCCCCACCTGACACCCCCAGACCGTTTGACATGCCGGCTACCTTGACCATACTTACTTGCTATATCTGGCTTTTGAAAGGTTATGAGATGGTTCTCTCGGGAATACAAGAGACACTTGCATCGCAAGACCGTTTACAAGGCTTGAAATCACTCCCATCCATTTTTCACGGCCCCGGGATAGGCAGTTTTGCTCTGGAAGACTATCCAGACATGCAGATTGAGATCGTGATACACATCGGCTCGCAGTTGCTGCATCGCATCGAAGGAGTCCTGGGAATCCATGTTGTATCAGAACGGCGCAGTATCCAAGATCATCAGGCTGACGGGCGTGAAATACTCGATACAAAATCCGCAACTGCTTTACTGGACATCTGGTTTGCAAAAGGCGGCAATAAAGAAAATAATTCTGGAGACCCCTATGGAGGCAGGAGAGTGCTGATTAAACGTACCGTAGAGAACATTAGAAGATTTCTCAGGGAGTACTGGAGAGACTTTCCGGGAAAATAGATGTCTCCTGTTAGGAAAGATGTCAAGGCAACGATCGACATGAGCTCCAGGCAACAGGATATTAACTAACAGGGTACAACCATTCAACATGTCACTTAGGCCCTTCCGACATCAGCTCCAGGCAACAGGATATTAACTAACAGGGTACAACCATTCAACATGTCACTTAAGCCCTTCCAACAAGGAATCTGTTAGGTATAAGAAACCTACTTCATTCCATCCTGTCAGCAGTCACAGAAATCGAATGCAGGAATCTGGCGTAACTCTCTGTACGTTGGTTTTATGTGCTCTAGAAAAGGATTAATTTAGTCCGTAGGCAATCGCCCTTATATATACGATTAGGTGATAAAGGATTATCTGTGGATAAAGGCTGTCCCAGGCAGTACTCCTGCAGCCTAGGCCTATAGAGCCCACCAGCTGGCAACACCTAAAAGCACTAATTATCAGATATAAGGATATCAGGTATATAGTTCTATTTGGCTAGTTACGTATAATATAGCACGCGTATAACTTTAAGTAACTTAATATTAAAGGCTTTATTTAAAAAAGTTTTATAAAAATTATATTATAGGAAAAAAAAAGACTTTAACGGTTTAAAGCGATAGATGGATATATCGCTTAGTTAAAGTAAAATAATATTAACCTTATTATTTTGTTTTAAATAATTTACGAAAAAATTAAAAAAAAGAAATAAAGGCTTTAAAAGTCAGAGACCTTTAAAAGAATCGATCCGTTCAATTAATACTTATTAAAAAACCTTAAAAAATATTAAAGTTATTTAAGCTTAAAACGTTTAATAAAACCTTTATTAAGTTATAACTATTTCTTGCTTAATACCGATTTATTTTAGTTATTTTTCCGTTTAATTTATGAGACCGAGGTTAAACGTTAAGTTTGTAATTAATAATGTTAAGAAAAATACGGTTATATGGTTCAATTTACCTTGAAATAAATATATTGCGTTTTTATTAAAATAACGGTTATCCGAAATATGAATAGTAAATAACGATTACGAAACGTTCAAAAATATATTATAAAAGGTTTTCAGTATAATAACTAGAAAAATAAAAGTTAAAATATAATTTAAATCTTACTTTATAAAAGGTTTATATTTAAATGCTGTATTACGTTTATTTAATGAACTTTAAAAATAAATTAAAAGTAAAAAGCGTTTATAGTTAATTTTTCAAAAGTTTGAAACGGAAAGTTTAAAAAAAGAATTTAAAAAACGTTTAATTAAATTTTTAACCGATTATATTACGAAAACGGTTAAAATTAACGCCTAATAATTTATAGAAAAAACGTAAGATATTAAATATTATAATAATGAACTTGAATATATTTTACCGGCGTCCTTATCTTGCGAAAGAAATAACACGTTTTACGGTACGGAATTAGCATTTATAAAAATAAATATCGTTTAAAAAGATTAAAAAGGAATTAAATATTATAATTATAATAAGATAAAATATGTTAAAAGTTAATATAAGATAGTTAAAAAATAACATAACGGTTAAACCCCGATATACGAAGGATATTTAAAAAAGCTTTAACGGAAATGATAATATTATAAGTTATAATATAACTAAGAAAAGGATTTTAATTTTCTATAAAAATTACGAAAGAGATTATAAAGGGCTAAGATATTTTCCTACGCCGTAATTAGACGATAAGAAAATATTATAATTAAATTAAAGGTTATTAAATAGTATAAAATTAAAAAGGTTAATAAAGAAAGTAATAACGACAAAAATAACTAAAATTAAATAAATGATTTAAGAAATATTAAACATAAAACGAAGCTTTACATTTAGGAAAGCCTGATTAATATAGTAAGTTATACGGTATTTATTACCAAAAGGCTTATTACTTCCGATATTGGATATAATAAATATAAGTTTAATAATGGGTTACCTATATACATCATTAAGGGTTTGATTTCCCGAACCAGACCGGAAAAAACGTTAAAAATTAAAAGTAGTACCGGGATTTACATATTATAACTATATAAACATTATTAATATTATAATAAATAACAGTAAGCTAATTTAAAGAAAAAGGTAATTTAAACTAACACCTTATATATTATTATAATTACTATAATTTTAAAACGTTAAAAATAATAATTATATTAAATTATCATAAAGCCTTTAAAAAGAGTTTTTAGCAATTTATAATTTAAGCTATTATTTACTGAAAATCCCATCAAAAAATACGACTTATAAAAAAGAATGAAAAAACGAAAAAAAAAATTAACGTAGTATAACGTTTAATACAAACGTAAGTATTACTTAAAGGATTACGAATATACTCGGCGAGAGAATTTATATATATAATTCTATAAATATAAATTTTAATGATAACGATAAGAAGATTAATAAAAATAAATATCATAAATTAACCGAAAACGTTAAGAAATGTTTCGAGAAATTAAAGCAAGGTTTAAAAAATAAACGTTGTTTATAAAAATGCTATAAGATGGTAAAAGTAAAAGGAATTAATAAGAATCTCTTAAAAAAAGCTTTTTATAAAAATTTAAAGTTTTTTTAATTTCAGTTAAAAAACGAATTTAAAAACAATAATATATTATTATAATAAATCACGGATCCGATTCCAATTATATTAAATCGAAAGTAATTAAAAAGTTACGGTTATTATAAAAAACAAACACGAATTTTATAAAGGTAAAAATATAAAAAGCATAACATTTATATATAATAATAAATAACTTAAACGTGAGATTAATATTTTCGAAATTTTATATTTAAGGACGAAAATACATTATTAATATCGATATTATCTTAATACCGAATTACGGCACAGTTTCCCGCAGAAAATGAATATATTACTATAACCCCTTTATTAATTAAAACATTAGGTATTACAGGTTGCCTACCAGCTTCGACACTAACAAACCTTATATCCGCTGGCTGGTTTAATAGGGTTAATATAACACGGAATATATAAAGCTTTACGTAATAAACTATAACGAGTGCAAGGGTTAACCAACTATTAAATCTAGTCGTACGATTTATGTTAGCAGTTATATTATAAGAATCCGAGTAAATAATAAGAATTAATAATTACGTATAATGACAGTAGATATTAAAATAATTTAAGTAATTCAGTTATATTATAAATAAAAGCTATTTAAATTATATAAAACAACTAATCAATATATAGTTCCCTTTTTTTAAATCGAACGTCAACGAATAAATTATATTCGCTTATTAATTAATTAATGGAAAGTAATGAAATAAATTATATTTGATTATTAACCGTTTAATAAAAAGTAATAGAATAAACCGCGCGCGATCATTATTAATTACGTAATCTTATAATTACGATCGGACTTATTTTATTATAGTCTCGGCGGTTTAAAATAGCTAAAATTAGCTAGATTATAAATCGATTTCTTCTTTTTAAGATTTCGACTTTTACGTATAAAAATTTCGAAAAGCTTTTTTTATTTTTAACGATTACGGAAATTATTAGTCGATAAAGTTCGAAAACTATTACGCTAATTACGATATTATTATGTTTTATATACTTGTATATGTTTCGTATTAACTTTAAATTTCTTTTTTCAAACTCGTTTTTTACTATATATCTAAAGTTTAATATAACGTCATTATGTTTATATTAATAAATAAAGTTTTTTGCCGGCTTTTACGATATGTTTAAACTTATTATAAACTCCCGATAATATTAAATCCGACGTTAATAAAATTAGTTTTATTTTATTTAATCTTAATAGTATTTTTTCTAAAATAAAAGCTTTTTTTATTATAATTAAGTCGACCGTTTCCTTATTATTATTTTCCTTCGTTTTATTTCCCCGTTTGCAAACACCTTTAAAAAATATCCGTAAAATAATAAAACAACAACGGAATTTATAAAGAAAAGTAAAAATTAAAAAATGAGTTATAAAAAGAATTAAATCTATTAATTTCTTAATTAAAAAAAACTTATCACTTTTATAAAAAAGTTCTCTTTTTTCGAAAATAGGATATTTAATTACAAAAAACGAATTATATTTTAAGTAAATATTAAAGATTAAAAAACGTTTTTTAAAAAAGGAGTACTTATTATATAAAAGGGATAAGCGTTTCTGGCCGAAAAAGAAGGGGGTGGCAAAAAAATTAAGCTAATAAGGGCTGGATGTAATCGTCGTAAAAGAGTTAAAATTAAGGAACGGAAATGTGGCACCTGCGGCAAGCGCGGATATAATACACGAACTTATAGAAAGCTATAGATATATTTAGTAAAAATGATTCCCATTAGTTTAAACTTATTTAATATGTTATGGTTAACTAATTTGAATTTATTATTACAAGGTGCCAAGAAACGGCTAGCGAGCTTACCTAGCACGTTATACCGATGTATTCTTTTTATAAAGGTTAATGTTTTAAAATATTATACGTAAGCGTTTTTATTAATACATTCGGTACCGTATATAAAGGCGAATACGAATGATAGTACGTATTGATATAAAGCAATACGTTATTACAGAAATAGTATTAAGTAATATTTTTACACAAATAAATTAAGAAAAAAGGAAACGGATATAGAGAAAACCGTACAAATTTCAATCTGGTAAAATGGTTTAATAATTTATTAATAATATTATCTGAAAGGTATATATATACTTATAAATTAGTTGATACGGAATCGTACAGTTAAATTATTTTAATTTAAGTATTCTAAATAATTTAGTTTAAACAGGTTAATTTCGTACGTTTTCGTATGGATTTTCCGTTACTTTCGTTATTATTGTTATCATTCTCGGTAACCTTTTTACAGTATTATTTGAAATCGTACGGAATCGTAAATCTTTATATATTTACGACCGACGTTATAATATATTATATGATTCCAGATATTAACGATTTAAATACGTTTACTTTTGCATAAGATTTTTTTTAAAAATTTAAATCGATTATCGCATTTTTATTTATATTATTAAAATTAAATATAATTTACGCGACCGCTCGTAAAAGAACGGCTTTATAAGTACATATATAAACGAAATAACATGCGGATTTATATATAACATATCAGATAAAGAAAATCGGTTATAAATAACTTTTTATGATTAAAAATAAATTCATATTTATATATAATCTTATAAAATCGTACGAATTATTACAAATTATAAAAAAACCTATATAATATAAAGTAAGGTATATAAAACTGGCTTTTGTAAAGGTGAAGAAAAAGCATAAAATGGAAATTAAAAACGACGTTATCGTAAGACCATACCGAGCCGTCCGTCGAAAAGCGAAAAAAAAATTGATTTTCTCGAATAATTAGTTTTTTAATTTCTTTTTAATTTTATAAATATAAATAATATAAGTAAAAGGTATAAAAACCTTACGCGTTAAGTTGTAATTAACTTAAATCATTTATTTTTATATTTACTATTATTAAAAAAATTAATTAAATTATTATAAGAATATAAATAACTTTTATATAACGCTTTTATACGTATAAATAACGAGCGCTATTTAACTTATTTAATTATATAATACATTTATAAACTCGTAAAAGAATAAACGTTTAAGCGGTTTGATTTTTATAGGGATATATACAAATAGGTATAATTTATTTACTAATATTATATTTAAAAGGTAATTTAAACAATTATTTAAGTAATTAAGGTTCTTTAAAACTTTATTTAAAAGGTTACGGGCAGAACGTGCCTGTCTTTTTAGCTAGTATATATTAGCATGAAAAACTTGTTAAACTTTTAAGGCGTTAATCGTTTTTACAGGTTAGGTAAAGTATTTTATTATTATACGGAAAAGAAAAAGGTAGTTATTTAAAAAGTACGATACGCCTGCAGCTATGTAATATTACGGTCACTTAGTTAAGCCGTAATATTGGTACCGTAATAATAGCTCCCTTTTCTTAAGGCAGTTGTTCTTAACTGCTTATAAAAAAACTTTATATTATAAAATCCCATCCCAAACTCGAACCATAGGTATCTTGCAACATATAGGGTCGTCCATAGCGCTACGAAGGTGGCATGGTACGCATGTTGCGCAAACCATATGGGGCCATTTCCTGGGCGCCGGGTCTCGTTACTGGAATACGACGCCCATTCTGAAATAGCGTCCCCTTTATATACGGGAGGATCTGAGCCACGTAGGCGCCGGCTTTCCGCCATACCGAAAAGGGGTTGGCCTGCCGGTGGGGCGTAATCCAGACGGGGCTGCTTCGGAGCCGCTAGGGGTTGGGCCGTAAACGGTTACGGGCCCGGTTATGGGCCCTCGGCGTTATGACGGCATTATATAAACCCGTCGGGACCAACGCCCGATGGTCTTATTAAGCCGTTTGCGGGTACTACTAGCGTATTTCAAGAAAATAAACCTTATCGGAACTTACCTTAGCTAGCTTAGGTCTCCCTGGTTATCTCAGCTAGCCCTGGCCTCCCTGGTTATCTCACCTAGCTTAAGCCTCTCTGGCTTTTTAAAAAAGAATTATATAGCTGTATTTGTCAGATATAGGGGATATCAGTTATCTTGCATTAATTAGCTAGTTACGTACACTCTCGTAACGGGTACGTATCTTTAAAGTAGTCTAGGTACGGAACATATATGTTCCGATCAAAGGGAATCTTTCCGTAAATATGTCAGATAACTGTGGGATATTACTACTATGGTATCATGCAAAAGTTTCACACACTCTCAGGTAGCAGTGGGTCACGCTAGTAGCCACGCCACCCAAATTAGGTGTAGCTTATACAGGGGTCAACAACAGGTACTTGCAAAGAAATATAATATAATAATCCAAGGGCGGATAGTACAGGTGGGTCTGCTAGACCATATACCTAACAGAGTGTTTAAAGTTACCCCTAACACCATAGTACAGTACAGGAACAGGGGTTCCTGTCCTTGGAGGAATCTGCTCTTGGAGCCTAGCGCGGGCCCATGCGGCTAATCTTCGGGTAGGGAAAGCTTGGCTTTCCCTGCCAAGATCTAGGTGATCTGGAGGATCTGGGTAATTTGGGATCAGATTATACAAACTACACAAATCCACGATATATTTACTTATGTCGGTAGTTGTGGTGATTTGTTGAAAGGAGGTTGAAAGGATTGCAAGGGCTTTGATTAGTGGCCCTAGGATTGCAAGAACAAAGGAGCTGAAGCCTATATGTGGCTGTTCCCCCCAGCCTGAAAAATTGCAACGTTTTGCCGACAACTTAAAAGAAGTATATAGATAATACACGGTTTTTTATATGAATAACATTTATTTAATTGCGTTCTTTAATTATTAATTTAAGCCTTTAATTAAACGTATCAGTTTTTAATTAAGGAACAAATCTGTAAATCTTTTTACCGAATAATTTCCGCATTATTTATTTTATTATTATTTATAAATTAAAACCTGATTTCGGAAATTTCTGTTACCTTTAAGTAAATATATAATAAGTTTATTACAATATAATAACTTTTTAATTAATAACTGACTAATAATTTAAGATTTAAGTAGGCATAAATTTTATTAAACTTAATAAAAACGATATTAAAAGATAACGTTTAAAAGATAAATAACATATTCGATACCGCATTATTAATTTAAAAAAACCTAATAATTAAATTAAATAGTTTATTTTTCATTAAAAAGGTTTTTTAATTAATCGATAATTCGGTGCCTTTTATTATCAAACGTAAAAATTTAAAAAGAAATCTTTTTTTAAATGATAACTTATCTTTATCATTAAAAAGACTATTAAAATCCAGCCTGAAAAATCTGAAAAAGAAAATATTAAAAAAGAATTTCGCAGTAACAACTTTAAAAAAGATTTAACTTCTTTAACGTGAAAACTTATGCAATTAAAAAAAAGGTTAAATTTATTCGATAAATAAAAACTTTTATAACCTTTTAAAAAACCCTAATCTACTTTATATTCGGATTCGGTTAAAGCCCGAAAGATTTATATTCTTTTTTGTTTATTAGGGAATATCTAACGTAAAAAGTTAAAAGTTATTTTCGCTTAAACCTTATGATGCAATCATAAATATAAAGGTTTTTAATTTGCATTAAATTTTACTTTAAATGTTATAAAAATCTTTTAATGGAAAATTATTAGAAAATAACAATTAGTTTATAATTATTTATACAAAGGATATTTAATTAATTTAAACCTCTTCTGGAAAATTATTTATTAAATTATCTTAATAACTTCAGACATATTATGAAATATATTTCTTATAATTATAATTATTTAAAAAAAATTACTATAAACATTTTTAAAAATTTAAATAAATAATAATACGTTATTAAATAAATACACTTTTTGAAGAAATTAAGTTAATAATAAAATATACCACTAAATTTAATTACTTAATAACAATTTTCAATTTTGTTTAAAAACGCATTAATTCTTTTTATAACGGTTTAAAAATTTAAATTAAAAAACATTTAAAGAACTTGAGATTAAATATTTCAGGAATTATATTAATAAACCTATTATTACCGACCAACGTATTCTTAATCGGTTCCTTAAAAGGAAAAGAATTAGTAAAGGAAATAACAATAAACTTTTTAATAAAAAATGGAAATGATAAATTTTAAAAGAACATTAATGCCGTTTTGAAAAACTTTAAGAAAAGGAAGTTTAATATGAAGTATTTTAACAATGTTAAAAAGGGCTATTATAAAAATAAGTACCGCTTTCTCTCTCAAAGGATATTCTTTTATTAAAAAAAAGATTTCTTAACTTAGAAAAAGATCTGTACCACCGAAAAAAAATGGATAATAAGGAAAGAAATAAAAAGGAAGCTAATTTTACTTTTACCGGGCAGGAATTTATTATTATTACGATGAATACAGTTCGAAAAAATAATCCAGAATACCAGAATTATCCGATTTGCCAGAGTTCTATAATTAAAACTTAAAAATGATATCTATAACGAATAATTCTAAGATAATTATTAGGTTAAAATATATGTAATATCTCGATATAAAAGATTATAAAGAATAGGATAAATATAATTATTACGATTAAGTTTCAGTGACTAGAAATAGTCATCGTTAAAGCTTTATATTTTCCCGGCATGCATAATATGCTTTAAAAATAAATTATTAATAAACTATTAAAAGTATTTTTATTAAACCCCTTACCATAATTACGATTATCTTTTAAACTTATAAGTTAAAAAAGATCACAATCTTCGGCCAGGAAAGGAAAAAATATTTTATAAAAATAAACTATAAATACCGATATATAAAATCTCTTAATAGCCAAAATCCCTTAAATCTTCTTATTAATATTTAAAGTTTAAATTAAGTAGAAAAGTTATATCTTAAGGATGTTTATACTATACCTTAATCTTTTATATTAAGTATATAGTTTTTGTTGCAAGAATAGATCCTTTTAAAATTTACGTTTTTTATAAACTTCTTAAATTTGTAACCCTGAGCCTAAAAATATAAAAATAAAGGTCGCGTTAAGGAAACAAGATATTTTAAACCTGCTAATTTAGTAATAAAAGGGGATATAAATATAGAAATAATTACTGTATCAAATATATTATTTTAACGACCCGTAAATAAAGGCGTTTTTTTAACAAACCGGATATCCTAATTAAAAAGTTACGGAAGCCCTCGAAATTAAGGTATCGAAAAGACGATAAATATCAAATCTTATATGAAGCTAAAAAGAAATTATGAAATCAGATCGAAATTTATTATTATTATAAAAACAACTCGTATAAGGTAATAATTAATACGGGAACGGGAAAAACTACATATTTTTAAAAGTAATTAAGAAATATCAGATTTCTTGAAAATATAAATAACAGTTCCATAAATTACGAATAATCAACGGAAACCTATTTACATATGATAATAGTTAAGTTTTTGAAAGAATCAAAGAAATCGTAATTTAAATGTAAAGATACTTAGAAAAGGGGTTTTTAATATAACCGATATCCTAAGATATATGATTTTAATAATACCGTTATTCTGTTCTAGCTATTTACGTAGTAATTTAAAAACCAAAGGTTTTTTTAAACTAACTGTATAAACCTATATCTGGAAAATCTTTATAAAATCTGCTATATAATTAAAAAGGCTAGAGTTTTAAACTCCATAATAATAGTACCCTTAAAATATCGATGGTTTAGAAGATTATTTAAAAAACTAAGTCATGAAAAATTACCGGATTATAACTAATAAAATCAGAAATTTCTTATTAAAAAATATTATTTAAAACTTTACCAAATTTATTATATAAACTCTGAAAAAATCAAAGTTTTTCACAAAGGTTTTTAACAACATATGAAACGAAGTTATAGTGAAAAGCCTAGGTTACCCGTAATTTTCCTTATTATAATAACACAAAAATAAAAAAGTATAAAATTAAAGTCAAAATTAATAAAAATAAAGAATTAATATACCGACGAATTTGCAATTATTAGTAATTAAACGATGTTATTATAAGAAATAAATACCACAGAAAATGGTAATAAAGCCAACTAATTTATAAGGTTAAAGTTAGCGATAACTGTTATTTACTTTAAATAATGAAAGATAAAAGAAATAAACTCGCGTTTAAAATTATTTATAAATAATATAAGTACAAGGCAATATTATAAAAGCTAATTTACGCTTTAACTGACTTTGAGCACAGATTTATCATTATTTTAAGAAATTTATAAACCAACGTATATCAGTTTACTTTAATAAGCTTTTGTTTATTTAAAACCTCAAAAAAGTTTAAAAAATAAATTATATAAGTATCAAAAACATTTAAAAAGACGATGGTGGGAATAAACGCTAAAGAAAGGTTTAATATACGTAAAGATTACATTCTTTAAACTTTATTAATCCTCTTGAATAAAATTAAAAATAAATAAATATTTCCTAATTCGTAACAAAACGACCATTTGTTAAGAACCGGAACCTTTTAAAAATTACTAATTATGTACGTTAATTAATTAAACGTTTTAAAAAAATTAGCCTTTAACCAAACTTATTATGAAAAGGTATATCGAAAAGAAATTTAAATTCTTTTAAAAACAACAAAAAGACTTTTCGAAAAATTAAAGAACGAATTATTAATACGATAATAATAAGGTTACTGAATTATTATAAAAAAACAGCTTAAAATAAACGCGTGAAATTATGGCCTTAGATTAATTGTAAAATAATAAAAGAATAATAGAATCTAATATTTAATAACCCGTTTTTTAGAGTTTGTAAAATCGCCGAACTTAAATATCCTCTTTATAATAAGGAATTATTAATAATTATAGTAACCTTCAAGAAATAAAAACTTTTTTAATATTTTTTAAACCATAAAGATTTACCTAATTTATAATAACTTAAAAATTTAATATAGGTTACCAAAACAAAATAAAGTTTTTATTTAAATCTAACTCTTATTTCTCTTATATTAAAAGGGAAAAAAGCTATTTAGGCAGATATTTTAAATTAAAAAGAAGATTATAACGCAAAATTATTTAAATGTTATATAAAAATATTTTATACTAAAAGAAAATAAAGCGGTATAATCTTTTACAGTTTTAATATAAGCTACGTTAAAAGAATTAACTTAATTTTTAAAATTTTTAAAATTTAAAAAGCAAAAAGAAATTAAATAAATAAACGGAAAAATAAGGATTATTTATAATTTCGACGCAGAATCTACATCCCCCGTTAATGATTAAAAGGATTTGTTAAAAAGTTTTAGTAAAACCTATTCCATAAATACCAGAAAATGTATAAAAGTACTAAACGACTTTTAAAAATTTCGATGGCCTTAAACTTTAGCAGATTATTAAATAAATAAATAAATTTCAGATATTTATAATAAACCTAAAATAGTTTAGTTTTATACCGATAAATTATTAAAACTTGAAAATATTGCTAATAATAAATAAAATACTCGAATTAAACTTTTAATATTAATTTATATTTATCGAAAAAGTTACTTATTAAAACGGAATACGATAAAAATAAATAGTTATTAACGAACCTGTTGAATATATATATTCTTCCTTTAAAAAGGCCGTAAAAATATAACAATTAATTTACATTTTTATCTAATATTACTTCGATAAAAGCGAAACATCGAAAAAAGTTATTTTCAACCGAATTAAATCTCGTACATATAAATTCGGTCCCAATTCTTTACAAAAGGTCCATATTAAATTGAACTTTTTAATAACTTATTATTTTCAAATAGATAACTAAATAAAACGGTTAAACCTAACCTTAAATTAATATTTTTAAAATTACGTTAATTATTAATAAATTAATTAAATTAAACGCTTACAATTTATATAAATAACTTATAGTACGTTTATAAACGAGAACATAAATATATCTTTTAATAATATTATATATAAAAAAGAAATAATAATTTAATAATTAAAATAAATAATATATAAAACCATCCTTATTTCCATAATAACCTTTCGAGTGGAAATAATAATAATGAAAATTAAAATATTATAAATTTAACTATAACCGGAATTATAATGTTTTACTAAAACGTGGCCCAGTATTTAAAAAAGAAAAAAGAGTAAAAGATTAATTTTAATAAAAAAGAAGTTTACTTATTATAATAAAAATAAAACGTAATATTAAATATCTTACAAATTAAAACGACAAAGGTTAATATTAAACATAATTTAAAAAAGTTTAATCCGTTTAAAATTAATAAAATTGCTTCGAAAATTGATTACAAATTATTATTATCCATAATTATAAAAATGTACCTTATTTTCCAGATTTGTTTATTTAAACCAGCCCTAAAAAATCACCGTTTAACAGAAATTTCGAATAGAAAGAAAACGACAGCGAATAGGAAATTAAAGAAAATTTAAAATCGCCGAATAATTAAAGATAGAATTTAATACCATATTAAATAAATGATTTACTTGGTTTAAATAATATAGAAAACTTACTTAATTAATAAACGAATATGATAAACTTAATTAAAAAGCTTTACTGATAAATCTTAGCCGACCGTTTTTAATCCGGCCTAAGTCGTAAATAATAACGGACGGCCGTTTATATCTATATTTACGGCATTTTAATAGAAAAGAAACGTTTCTGTTACAACGTTTATTTCGGAAATAAATTATACTTATTTTATCTCCACATAACGTTATTCCTTTAATAGCTTTTTCTGTTTTTTTAAATTAATCCAACTTTAAACTTTCGTTTAACATTTTATAATTTCTTTTTTAAAAAAGGTTTTATTAAGAACGTAAAGATTTTAATCTTTTAATACATTCCCCTTATTTCTCCTTCTACTGACATCGTAATTCATCTAATTCATTTTTATAACTTTTTAATATTTTAACAAGTTATGTTTAATCTTTTGTTAGATTCTTTTTATAATCGCTTTTACTTTTCGTTTTCTTTTCTTAACGAATTTAGAATTAATACGTTATAAAAGAATATTAATAACAAATGTAATAATCATAACGTAAATATTTCAAGACATAAAAAGAAAGGGCCTTATTAAGTTAAATATAGTTAAAGCAAAAAACCCGTTAATTCTGAAACTTTTAATTAATTTAGCGTAAATATCGCAAAAATGGCGTTAATTTAAACATAATTTTCATTTTAGTTTTCCTTTATAAATATGACTTGTTAAAATAAAATTAATATAAAAACTTAAAAAAACCTCCTTAACAAAATAGAATAAATATTTACGGTTTTTTTAAAACAAAAATCTCTACAAGGGGGAAATAATATTACTATACGAGAATAAAGCTTCTTATTCTTAAAGAAATCTACTTTTGAAATCTAACGCGGACCCATACGGCTAATCTTCGGCTAAGAAACTCTTAGCTTTCCCCGTTAAAATCTAGGAAATTTAAAGGATTAATATATTCTGGAACTAAGTTAAGAAACTATATAAATTTATAATATGCTTACTTAAAAAATGAATATATAATAAAGGGTTGTCTATGTAAATAATATTTATTTAGTTTCGCTTTTTAGCTATTAATCTAGGCCTTTAATTAAAGAGATCGTTTTTTAATTAAAAGAATTAGGAAATCCTTTTAACAAACAGACCCCCGAGTTATTTATTATGCTATTATTCCCTGCAAATCAAGACCCTATTTCAGATACTGCTTAAACCTCCAGATGGGTGTATAATAGGTTCGTTACAGATATCAGCGGTCCTAAGATAAACAAGATATTACGGAGATTACCTATAGCTTAGGATAGGTATTACACTGTATTACACTAACTACATTTACAAGTATAAGCCTTAACCGATATGGTCTAAGAAGTTTACAATTAGTATAATAACAACTATTATTTTAACCTTTATTATCAGCAGTTATAGTGATCGAATGCCGTAATCTGGCGTAACTTTGTATATATTCTCTTAAGGTGTTCTAGAAAAGAATCAATCTAATCGGTACGTAATCGCTCTTATATATACGATTAGGTAATCAAAGATTATCAGTATATAAAGGCTATCCCAGGCAGTATTTTACTCCCTGGCCCATGAAGCCTACCACTGCCATCGCTATCTGAAGATAAGTACGAAGGGGGTGCCGAATATCATAACGCTATTAATAAGGTTCTTATTTATAGGCCTTTACCGGCCAAATCACGCCAATTATCCATGGGGTCGGCTGGAAGGGAAATCTACTCCTTTTCCTTCCCTTTTTTTTCTTAGGTAAAGGTAGCTTTTTAATAAAAGAGAACTTTAGTACGTCCGCGGCCAAGGGTATATGGCTATACCTTTTGGGGCTCGGAATAACAATCTGGAACCTTTTAGGCATTTTAGGTAGTAATGATATATTTGGTAATTTCGATTTCGACTATTTTAACAGTTTCGACGGTTCCGCCTTCGGTATCGGTTTCTTATTTTAATTCGGGTGAAGCTTATTCGTTAATAACTTTTCGAATCGTTTTAATTATTATTTATATAATTCGCTTATGGTATTAGCCTTATAAAGTTCTTTTTCTATTACCCGTTAACCCCACCCAGCTAATTTTTGCCGTTCTTTTTTTTTCAAAAACGTTATAGTAAAAGTGTTAACGGTTTTATGCAAATAATCCATCTTAATACGGAAACGTTTTTATTTTAAAATTAGCTTTTAAAATTAAAAGAAAATTATAAAGTTATAATAACCTGTTAATGTTATCTTATTAGGTAATTTCGTTACTTAATAATCTTAATTCCTTTTTTTAAAGATTTATTATTATAATACATTAACCGAACGGATTCGTTTTTATAACCCTACGGATTATAATAGTTTTAAGCTAATTAATTAACCTTATAACGCGTTAAATATACTTTCGTAACAATATATTACAAAAAAAAAACTCCCAAAAGCTTATATTACCATTTCTTTTAAAAACTAAGAATGCTACTATATAAAAATACGCGTAATTTATTTAACTGTTATTAATATCTTAATATGTATATTACTAACTTATATCAAGAAGAATCAGATTAATCTTTATTATATATCTAAAATATTAACTATAGATAGGGCGCGTATCGCCCTACTACAACGCGTTAGGGTTGATGTCGTACGGGACAATCAACCAGGTGCATGGTAACATGCTATACGCCAACAGCTGCTGATAAAGTTATTTTATACTTAATCGGAATTAAAACATTAACGTTATGTTTAAAGATAAGGATTTATTATATATTTCAATCTAGGTATAATATCTCTCGTATAGATTATATGTGTAATAAATTTTTTTTATATTTGACTCAGCCTGGAAAATAAGGCTTGAATCTAGATCAACCTTATATTATATATCAGAAATAATATATATTTTATGGATATTATAACGACGGAAAAAAAATTTTAAACTTATATAATAAAGTTATTTAACGCCTTAGGTGCGGTTTTCGGAGTGTGTCCTCTGGTCGTGTCGTATTACCTATCAGTCGTATATGTATGTATTTGACAGTGTCGCGTTATTAAACGACGACCGTGCATGTATGTGCTTACTGGCGCAGACCGGCGTCAGCATGTATATAGTTTAATACCTTATCAATAACATTTTACCTTGTATAAACTTATTTTAAAGAAAATTAAGAAAATAACAAACGAATAAAACGATTTTAATAATCTTTTTAGAACCGAAATAAAACTATTATTTCTTACGTAAATTATAACAAAATATTTATTTTATTTTCGATAAATTAAAAATTAAAAAGAGGATTAGATATATAATTTTCAAATATATAATACGATAATTAATAAATTATACGGTTAACGCCGGCGTTACCTTATTATAAACCAAATTACGGTATGTTAATATATATAATTATTAACTTAAAAACCCCGTAAAATTATATTAAGGTAAAATATATGTTTACGAATAATATATTAGCTAATAAATTAATAAAGAATTTTTTACTCGATTTGTTTTTAAATATTTTAATAAATAATCAAAATTAATAAATAGTACGAAAGTTTTCGTTCGGTAAAAGAATTACTTACGGATAATTTTAAAGGAAAGATTAATTAATTAAAAGAATTTAATTACCAGAAAAAAAGTAAATTAAATAATTACGGTTTAAAAGTAATAAAGGATAACAGTTAACGCCATAATTACGTCGATGCGTTAAAGGGGTATATCAGCTATCAGGGGTTGCGTTAGCACTTTATATACGGAAAGGCTCCGTTTCATCGAACCATATATGTTCCGTAAACAGATTATATTAAAGTGCAGTACGCGTTCTTAAGCGCCTGCAACTAGTCATATAATGCAACATAACTGATGACCTTTATATCTGATAGATGTGTTTTAATAAAGCTGGCGGACATAAGCATGTATTCAGTATTGGGTAAGACGGTGTTGTTGTATTTATCATCAAGTCCTTAGACAGCGTCGGTCGGGGCTTATATGAAAGGATGTGGCTGGTCTAGTCCCCACCCTAAGCCACATATAATCGCTGTGACGTCCTGTTTATCTTAGGACCCCTGATATTAACAGTTATCTGACATACCCCCTTAGGGGTTGCTTTTTTGATAGCAGGCCCTGGATACAAGAAATCGATTAATTAAAGTTATTTTCGAGTTTTTGCAAGTCCTTATTAAATAACTCTTAAATTCGACGTTTTTATATCATCTCTTTAATATCCGTTAACCCTAGTTATAAAATAAACTATTTAAAAAATACGGTAAAAGAACCCTTTATTAACCAATTTATAATTATATCGTTCGTAAAAATATATACCATTTTAATCCTTTTTCGAATTACTTTTTATCGGAACTAATAATTATAAATATCCATATATTTTAATTTTATTAGTAACTAAGCAATATCTGCATTAATCAACCTGATAGTTTCCTTATTATTATATTAGATATTAATAATCGAAATATCAAATCGAATTCCGAATTTCCTACTTAATCAGAAAACGTATATAACCATTTTCGCGGCTTAAATAAGTACTAAAGATTCCGTTTTAGTTATAAAAATAATTACTATATCTTACTTACTAATACGCCATGCGATAATATTACCAAATAAACGTATTACATAAACTTAATTTTTTTTTCGGTCGATCGAATCATTAATAAGAAAACGTTACTAATTATTTCGAAAAAATTTATTCTGCTATATTTTAAGAAATAATATTTCGTTTCGAAAAAGATATCAAATAAATCGGTTTACTTTCATATAATATTTCTGGCTTAAATCTATATTAAATCTTGCCACTTTTAAGATTATACACGTTATATACAGACGAATAATAACTGCGACATAAAATATTAAACCAATTCTTCAAATATACCTTAATATAATAATCGGATACGATTTTCTAATTCAAAAACAAATTTTTTATGGAAATATCGGTTCGTCCAGAACTTATTTTTCTTTTAACTAATTTAGCTAACCTATTAATATATAACGATTATAATAACCATAGCCGACGTTTCGGTCGGTTTCAGATAGTTTTAATTCTTAAAATTTATTAAAAATTCGTTTCCTTTAATAACTTACTACGTTAATAACTTTTTCGCGTTTTTTAGAAGCGATAACGATATTATTAACATAAAAAAATACGAAAACACCATTTCGCGCAAAATAATACGGTTCGTAAAAGATAAGAATAAAAATTAATTAATAAATATTTTCGCTAGTTTCTTTTATTAAAATAAGGAAAGATTTTTATATCCGTATAAAACTTTAAACAGGTATAAAATAATTCCTAGTCTCCGGTATCCTAGTAACACTTTTATATAAATTTCTTTATCTAACTTTACATTAACGAGAATATTAATTACGTCGTATCATATTAACTTTAAATTAAATCGCGCAATTATAATAATAAGAATTCGGAAAAATCTTCTAACAAAAATAAAAGCTTAAATATTTTCGTATTCTTTATAAATTTATTAATTACCTCGTATTATTAAACCTATCTTACATTTTAAAAAATTATCATATTATTTAAATTTATAAACGTATACTGATATATAATTAAATAGCTATTTTCCGCTAACCTTTTTATAATCGCATTTTATTTACGAATTGATTCATTTATAACTATCTAAATAATCTTTTTCCATTTTCCGAAACTTATTCTTTATAAAATAATTTCATAACCTTTATAAGTCTTAAAAACTAGCGGAAAATATTTTCGATAAATCTTTCTTCCTGCTTATAATAAGCGCTTAATTTAATCAGGTTCGAAAGTATTAAACTAGGCTTTTATTTTTATACTATTAAGATAATAATACGAACGGTTTATTATCTGGGCAACTTATGCCTTATTTACCTGCTTTCCGTACTTGAACCTGCTTACCGAACTTAAACGTCCTATATTAAACGTAACCTCCCAACTTGAAATACGTTATATAACTCCGGAAATAAAGATTTTATCGATACTTTTATATTTCTTAAAAACAGTATTTATAATTACTTTTTCCTTTAAAACCGCAGCAGTTCGAATAATAACAGCTAATAAAGTAACAGAACGCGGCAAAATAAAATCGGATATCGGATAAGGAACGAAATAAATATTTGGATAAAATTAATTAAATTTATACAAATTAAAAAATTTTAAAATTTCTTTTACTTCGTTCAAATTTATTACGTTTCCGTTCTTAAGGACGTTATCCGAATTTAACTTTAATGGCGGCGTAATTTCTTCACTTTTTCGTAAATTATAAATTCAAATTCGAAATATAAACCCCTCAGAAATTTGATTTTATTAAATAAATAACGCAATTCGTTTTGGGTTACCTTAAAAAGATCATTTTTAAAGTTATTTAAATTACCACTAAAAATAATTTTTCCGTTAAAGATAACGTCGTAAATTACTATTAACTTAGTCGTTAAGAGGTTTTATATCCGGTAAATATTTAATAATTAATACTTTATGAAGTAACTAATTCGAAGTTTCGGATCGACTTTTCGTTTCCAATTCTGCTTACGTTATACCCTTTTTGTTAGGACGTAAATTTTATAACCATAAATTCGAAAATGCCTGAAATAAGATTTTCAGTCGGTAATTATTATCCCTTTTTAATATATGTGATAAAAATAAAAAAGTTTATATAAAGTTAATTAATTAAATATATACTTAAAGGTTTAATTATATAATAAACTGCAGCGCCATAAATCTTTATCCATAAAAAGTATAAGAGTTTTATCTTTTTTTCGTATAAAAACCCTTTTTATTTTAATTACATTTTTCGAACGTTCGACGCCTCCGTTTTGTGCTTACGTATTAAGTACTGAAAACTCGATTCGAACCTTTTTTGTCTAAAATATAAATAATTTCAGATTCAGTTCTTTCTGCCGTATAATTTATTATCTTATTTTACAACTTTTATCTTATAATTATAACTTTTACCTTATAATTATAACTTTCGAAAGCTATAAATACCTGCTTTAAAGCTATTATAATTATTTCAGCTATTTTATTGCTAAAGTATCAGTCCTAAATATAACCTAAAAAACGATTAATTACAAACATAACGTTATTAATACAGCCGCCGTTTTTTTCCAGATTTTAAAAATTAATAACTAATCGCGCTTCTGGTTTTCCGGATAAGCTTTTGCGAACCTTACGGTTTAAGCGCTTTATTTTTCCGCATCCGTATACGCTATATTTAACGGTAATAATTTCGTCTTCTTTCCGTCATTTCTAATCAGGATTCTTAATTTTTACCCCCCAAATATGGCCCACAAAATAGTGAAAAACTTCCGGACCCGGATAAGTAAACCTTAAGTGCTATCGTCGAATATCAGCTATATTCGAAAATCGTTTTATTTATAAATTAAATTTTTGCGTTGAATAATTTCTTTTTTCTAATTAATTATAAAAACAAATATTGAATTATTATTTAATCGTATCTTTTAGTTAATTTTGCGAAAATCGAATTATTTTTTTATCTAAAGTAATTATTAATCCTTTTATAATCCTACTAAAAGCCTTATTTCTTTAATAAACGTAATAATATTAAAGTATATTCGAATTTTTCGTTATACGTTATATTATATAAGCGTATTAATCGAAAACTATTTAAACTATCTAAACGGATATTCACCTCTCCGAATCAGAAAATAAAGATAAGTATATTTCCAACATATATATAAATACTCAAAAGTATTAATCTAAAACTTAAAAATTTATTAATCTGGTTAAAAATATATAAAATAATCCTTAAATCGAAAATAGCAATATTTTTTAAAGGACAAATAAAGATTCCAAACGTTACGTAAAATATCAGAAATATAATTTTAATAATACCTATTCGTTATCTTAATTAATTAAACTTCTTAAATAACGCCTTGAAATTTAATTTCTTAATTTCTTTCCTTAAACTTACCACCGTATAAATACATTCTTTAATTAATCGTATTAAACTTTCGTTTAATTCCTTATTTTCGGATATTTTATTTTCGAAATAAACTAATAAGCTAATAATTCGTAAAAGCTTAAATATACGAATAGGTAAATCCGCTAAGATTTTCGTCGGTAATCGTTTACTTTCGTTTTAATTTAACTGACTTACCGCTTTAATCTCGACTTTTACCTTTAATAAACCCTCGGACTTTTTTTATAAAAGTATTAATTAATTAGTTTTATATTTTATTAAGATTTAATAAACCATTATACATTTCAGAATCCGGATCGGTTATATTGCCGAATATAATTATAAACGCGCTTTAAATAATATACAAACAAAGTTTTTAAATTATAAGGAAATATAATTTTAGAATTACGTTATTATTTCGCCGTATTTTAAAGTATTAAAGTTAATTTATTTCCGATAATTTATATTAAAGCTTACAATTTAATTATTAAAAATGTTATAAAAAGCTTTTTCTAAATCGTTAATTAAATTTTATATATTATTTATTTCTTTAATATTTTTATTTTATACGTTCGATATAACTATTTCCCATTATATTACTTATGTTCCGAAATCCTTTAAAATTTTAATAAATAACTTTTTAATTATTCGGTATTTCTTTTCGTTTCCGGCTTTAATTTTTCTTAACAAATAATACCAGTTTTCTTTAAGTTATTATACTGATAGTTTAAAGCTTTTATTAACTTATAAATTATGAATCAGTAATTAAAAAACACCGAAAATAAAACTTAATTCGTTAATTCCTTAATACTTTTCCGGTAATCCTTACATTTTTTATTTTCGTATACGTATATCGCCCAATCCGTATTATAACTAAATCTATCCTTAAGAATTATCTTTATTACGGAACGAAACTTTCCGTTAATATTTACTTATTTAGCGGAACTTAATACGGTAATTATACCATCGGCCGTAATTTTAATCGAAATGTTTCGAATAATTTGCGGATTAACTTTTTTCAGATAATTTTCGAAAGCTGGCTTCGTCGGTTAACTACGTTGAAGTAATTTCTGATCCGGGTCGATATATTCCTATAAATTTAAAACTAGTACTTTAATTAGCAATTTATTATCTTACTACTCTTAATATTCCGGAATTAAGTAAATCGTCTTTTTTTATAACTTTAATTATTTTAATTAAAAGTCGTTTACCGTTATAATCGCGATATCGGTATTTAAATAACATTAAAGCTTTTACTTATTAAATATAAACATATATTCAGTATTGCGGTAAAAAGGTGTTGTTATATTTATTATCAAGTTCTTGAACCGCGTCGGTCGGAGCTTATATTAAAAGGATATAGCTGGACTAGTTCCCACCCTAAGCCACATATAATCGCTGTGGCGTCCTGTCTATCTTAGGAACCTTGATATTAACAGTTATTTAACAAAAACATAGAAATTAAGGTAATGATTTATTATTTTATTTAATCTTATTTATACCGTTACGTTTTATTAAAAAGAATAATACTATTTATATTTTATATTATAAACTCAGTTTAAAAAGCCTGTAATCAATTTAATATATTAAATTAACAGTTAAATTAAAATTGAAAAAGTAAGGTAAATTATTTAATTTACTAAAATAACTTTAGTTTAATTCATAGCTTTTCTAAAACTTATTTACTGAAATTAAAAATTAAAACAAATATCTTAAACCTGTTTATAACTAATACGAAAATATAAATTACCTTATCGAGATCAAGCGCTATTTTTGAGGCTGAGGCTGCGCCTGCGGCGTAGCCATGGCTAGCGTTTTTCATCAAGAAGTAATTATAAGGGTTAGATATATCGACTAAACCTTTTTTAAAAAGGTTTTATAAAAATAATAAAATCCTAAAACTAAGGCCTGATATGAAGTTGTAATGTTTCGGGCTCGTTTTAAGCAGTTCTATATAAATCTTTAAAATTCATTAATACGAACTTTGTAAAGATAATTTTAATTTAACGTTACCCAATTCGTAATTAGGAAAAATTAATATAGAATTAAACTTTTTATCTCCTTATATACTTTTAATCCTAATTATGACGATATTAATATTACGCGCCCAAAATAATAGTTAAACTTTTCGTTTTAAATATATTTTAACCTTTTATTTTTTTCGTTAGTACGATAATAACATAATCTTATAACCTAACATAATGATATATAAGGCTTAAAGTTATTTAAAAGAAACTTTGAAATATACTTTCCTCCTAATTAACTAAATACCGGCGCCGTATTAAAAGGTTCAAGGTAAATATTGTAAATTTTCGAGCTTTTAATTTTTTTAAACGAAACGTTTATTTTTATCCGATATTCTTACTAGGTTCTTGTTAATATAAACGTAATTAAGTTATACGTTAACGTTAAATGTACGGCCGATAACTTTATAAAAGCTTTATGCCGTCGGTTTATTTACCTTATATTAAACGCTATATTTAACGGATAAGGCCCTATTTTATAAAAGGAATAGGTAATTACGATATATAATTTGGTTTTCGGAAAGCATAATATTCTTTTCATTATTTAAATAAATTTAAGAAAAGGTTTTAATTATTCAAAATTAATTTTTAATAATAAACTTAATTATTACTTCGGTTACGTTTTTAAATAAATTAGCGAAAGAATATAATATATTTATATTAATAATATTATGTTTTATTTTAATTTTAATATTCGCAAAAACGAAAAAGTTCGATTTAAGGATATTCGAACGTATTATTACCGGATAATATAATTATATTATTTTAATTCTAAATAGTTATCGAACGATGATATCCGTTAATTATTCTTAATAAAATATATCGGTTCTTGAAATAAAAAACTTTCCGGCCTAAATATATTAATATTTATAATTTACGTTTTATTCTTCCTGCTTACGTATATTAATTTACGTATATAATAACTGCTGGCGGCGATATAAAGAAAAAGATTATAAAATAGGGGGTTTTAATAAAGCCAGAAATTTAATTCGGTATAATTATAAGGTAAAGGTCCGGTATTTTAATATTAATTACCCCGAAATCAGTATTATTATTATTATTATTATTTTTGTAAAATATTAATGTTCGAATTTAGCGTTTATAAATTTTTTTTTTCATTAACGCCTTTTAAGTATTAAATATTTTTTTCGTAATTAAGTTTAATAATTTATATATTATTATAAAGATTATCTCTTACGTTAATACTAAGGCGAATATTATAAATATCCGAAATTTCCTAATTAGGATTATAATAAACGGGGGGTATTTGTCTAAGGTTATAAAAAAAAGTTCTTAAGTTTTATAATTTCGAAATACCTTCCGGAAATTAAGTTTGCATACATGATAAATTAAAAAAGTTTAATGATCTTTTCCGTATCGTAATATATACTGTCGCTTTTAGATTTGTGATAAATATTCCGGATATTAATCGACTGGTATAATAAAAAATACCGAAAGGTTTCTCGATAAAGGATTATTAATAACGATTTAATTAAACGGTTCATAATTATAAGCGATTAAAAATAATTAATTATAAGTAAATTATATTATTTGTATTTTATTAAATATTCGATAAAATATAAAATCGAATCGTTTTTTATAAAACTGGTTAAAATAAAGAAGATAATTCAAATCTTGTAAATTAAGGACCGTATTATTTATTAAAATATAAAGGTTATAATAAAAGTCGACGTCGCGGATTCGGATAATAAACAAACGTTAGGTTATTTAATGTAAATAATTTCGATTAAAACGAAACAGTTGTCGAATTTTAATCTTAATTCTCAGTTAATTAAAATATTATTTACGTTATCAGTAAACTTTTTAAATAAAATATTTTTAATTTATGGAATAAAACGTAAATAAGACCTTAAAGGCGTATATTATCTAACGGCAAATACGTACATAAAATGATTTTAATATATTTAAAACAAAACCAAATTATTATATTATCAAAACCGTACTAAATTTATCCCGGTTAGAATTTATTATAACTGATATATATTTAATTTTATTTATATATCCGAATTTTCGAATGGTAAAAGATTTATGTAAAAATAATTAAAACCCGGTTCGTTAAAAGCGGTTTTTTAAAACAATAATCGAATTATAATATAAATAATAAATAAACGAATTATTTTTTACACGATTATTTGCGCTTAGCAGTAAAGGTAGAAAATAAATGTTTATTTTTATTAAATTTAAATTGTTTTTATTTATTAAGTTTCCGAATAGGTTAAATTAAGTTAAAGGTTTTTATTTAATTTAAAATATAATTAATTTAATTTAGGTAGTTTTTACATTTAATAAATAATAACTTAAAAACGTTTTAAAAAATTATATTTCTTTTACGTTATATTTAATTTATGAGAAAAGTAGTTTTATATCGTAAAAAGTATAAAAAACTTTTTTATAAACGGTAAGTTACATTATTCCAAAATCTAAACTTCGAGGTTCTTAAACCCGTTATTATTATCCTCTTCTAGTTTTTCTAACAATATCTCCATGGTATCCATATTCTTCGGTATAAGCATTATTAAAAATCGATTACCGTTATTTTTGTGAATTAAATCGTATCCGAAGATTAAAAGCCGAATTCGGTCTTTTTAAAACAGGTTTTTTAAATCGACGGTGCTGTCGATAGTTTTAGCCCGTCCGGAGACTTTATGGGGGCTTTATATCGTAAATGAAACGGTTTCTTGGTAAATCCTTTCGTTATAAATTATCGGTATAGTATAATTAAAATGGCGCGGTATGTTCAGCTATCTTAATAAAGGTAATTCGAGAAGCTGTGGGAATAATTAAGCCGTAAGATTGGCGAAGGTTCGCATAGCCTTTATGCGCATTTAAGGTTTACCCTTAAGGTTTATCGTTAAAGTTTATTCTTAAGGTTTATTCTTACGGTTTATCCTTAAGGTTTACTGCAGCCAGCTGGCATAGGGTTCATCAGAGTCGAAGCTTATCGGAACCACGCATTCTGCTTCAGAGTGAGGTTCTGCTTCAGAGTGAGGTTCTGCTTCAGAGTAAGGTTCTGCTTTAAAGTAAAGTTCTATGGAACTAAGGTATACAATCTATCTTAACCGTAAAAACTATTAATTAATTATCGTATTCGAAGATATTCGGTATAATATTTATCGTGTAGATTATATGTATAATAATTTTCTATATATTTAGCTAAGCCTGGAAAATAAGGCTTAAACTTAGATTAACCTGATAATACCGTTTAGAATATTTTATTAATAACCTTCGATAAAATAAAATTTACATTATATTAAATTATGCCGGCTTTATAAGGTATTAAATTGTTAAATTAATTATTAATTTTAATTAATTACGGTTTTTATAACTGGCTAAAAAAAACTTACAAATCGAATATGTTATAAATTATACGAAAAAATATATATAAATTTATAAACCGGATTAATTAATAAAGAAATATTTATTATATAACTATTATATAAATATCATAATTTATGGGATTATACGGATAATAAATATATAAATTACGTATTAAAAGGTATTAAGAAATATTTATACGTAGTTTTTAAGTATTTAATATTTTTATATAATCGGAATAAAGGTTTTTAAAAGGATTTAAAGCCGGATAGTACGTATAAAATAAAAATACTTTTAAATTCCGATAATATAAAAAGGGTTATTAATATAAAAGTTATAATAATGCGTAAAAGAAAGTAAAAAAAAAAATAGAAAATGTAAAATAAACACGTAAAGGTTTTAATTAATAAGTTAATTTCAAGCGAAATATATAAATTAATACGAAACTATGCGACATATTTAATTGAAAATATCACGATATGAATAATACGTCGGTGGATTTTAATATAGAAAATATATATAATATTAATATTAATAAAGTATAAAAAGGCGACGTATTTAATTAAAGCGTCGTAATATTTTAATATATATTAATATTAAATTTATAATAAAATTTCCGTATTAATTACGATGAAATATAAAAATAATTAAAAGGTAGGAATTTTGTTAATTTTTCGTTTTTATCCGACGAAGTTTTATTTTATTTTTTTATCGTCGATAAAAGAGATTACGGACCGTTCTGATTAAAATTATTTACTAAATATTGTATAATTTGCACTATAAGATTAAACAACTTTCCGTTTATAAAATATTATAATTATCTGAAATTAAATTATCCTTAATGGATTTATTACCGAAAACCTTTTTAATAATAATGTTAAAATTATTTAAAGATTAATTTTTACTTTTCTTATATTTAATTAATTAAGTTTATTTTATCGTTAATACCGCATACTGTATTATTCAAATTAATAAGTTTAGCCTTTATAAATTTACGGCCCGCGGTTAAAATATTTTCAAATTTTTATTTAACCGTTTAAATTCAAATTAAATATTATTTAATAAGCCAGAAATTACGAAATGAAAAATAAACGGATTCAAAAAATTCGTTACGAAAATTCCGAATAACGTAACGTTTATTTCGCGAAAAAAATATAACGGATATAAAATTAACGTTAAAAGAATTTAATATTTAATTAAAAACGAATCTTAGAAAAAAGAAAGTTAACGTTATATATATCATTTTTCGACTGGCGGAATTTATCAAAACATTATAAATAATAATATTTATTTCTTTTTTAAATTAAATATTTTTATATTTTTTTAAAGATTTTATAAAAGTTAAATTCGACGTTAAGATCGAATTAATAAGTACTGGATCTAACATTATAAAACGTAATATTTAATCGAAATATAATATTTTTTGCTGTATTTATTTTAACGGGCCCTATAAAAAAGAATTAATAATATCCGTATTAACTGTTCAGTTTACATTGTTCCAAAATCTAAACTTCGAGGTTCTCAAACCCGTCATTATTATTATCTTCCAGTTTTCCCAATAATATCTCCATGGTACCCATATTCTTCGGCATAAGTATTACTAAAGATCGATTACCGCTATTTTCGTAAATTAAATCGTATCCGAAGATTAAAAGCCGAATTCGGTTTTTTTGGGACAGGTCTTTTAAATCGACGGTACTATCGATCGTCTTAATCCGTCCGGTAACTTTATAAGGACTTTGGATTATGAATAAGACGATTTCTTGATAAATCCTTTCGTTACAGATTACCGGTATGGTATAGTTAAAATAACGCGGCATATTTAGCTATCTTGATAAAGGTAATTCGAAAAGGTGCTATAGAAATGATCAAGCCGTAAGACTGGCAAAGGCTTGCACAGCCTTTTATGCGCACTTAAGGTTCACCCTTAAGGTTTATCGTTAAAGTTTATTCTTAAGGTTTATCCTTAAGGTTTATTCTTAAGGTTTATCCTTAAGGTTTATTTTTAAAATTTACTACCTGGCATAAGGTTCATCAAAATCGAAGCTTATCAGCGACCACGCATTCTGCTTCAAAGTAAGGTTCTATGGGACTAAGGTATACAATCTATCTTAACCGTAAAAACCATTAATTAATTATCGTATTCGAAAATATTAGGTATAATATCTATCGTATGAATTATATGTATAATGATTTTCTGTGTATTTGGCTCAGCCTGGAAAATAAGGCTTGAACCTACATCAACCTTGCATCCGTATGAACTATTTAATATAACAAACGTTGCCATATTATATAATATGCAAAAAAATAAAATAAATTCAGTTTTTTAAAAGAATAAATAATAGTTACGAAATTCTTTATCAACAGAAACGGTATTATTTAACGGTCAGTTGTTATCAGTAATCAAATTAAGAAAGCTATTATTTTACGGAATATTATCCGTATTAAAAATATAACCGGTTTTATAACCAGCCAACGGAAAGGTTACGTTTAATATGCCTTAATTAAAACCGCATAATTTAAATAGTAATAAATATAAGCCATATAATTAAGTTAAAAAATAAAGTATTTACGAATTATTAATTAAATTATTCATATTATTAAGTAACGTATTATTAAAAAAGAATGATAAAAAGAATTCGTTAAATAAACCATTATTTATTAACGCATTTCAATTAAAACCTTGCGATATTTTCCTTACTTATTTAATATATTTAAGATGTTTAAAAAATTATATTATACGCAATAATTTCGAACTCGGTAACGGTTAACCGAATGTATATATATATTATAAACTTAATAAACTAAGTTTTCGAGAAAAACACTTCGATCGAAATATTTCTGGAAGTACCGTATACGCCAAACGAGTTTTAATTAAAAATTCGTGTTAATTACATAATATTTAGAAGAATAACGCCAATATACGAATATTATATACATAAAGAATAAAAGGTTTAAATAAATAAACTTTTAATAATTCCTTATATAATTTAATTCTTTTATTTAAAAATTAACGATCCGGTTTTAAAATTACTTACCTTATATATGTTCTGTTAATATTATTAAGTAAATAAATACGTATAAATTTAAGCAGGAAACTTATTTACATATAAAATAAGATAAGAACGGAAAAAGATTACCGTATTTTTATATATTTATAAATCGGTTATTTCGGCCTAATTAACTTATATTTTCCGGATATAATTTATTTTATTTTTATTTTTTATGGATAAAATAAAAAGGTGTTGAAAACCGGTTGGAAAATCTTTTTTTAAAACCGTATGTTTTTAAGAAAAGTTTTGATAATCGTTATAGGTACCGTCGAACGTGCTTTCGTTTTAATTAATTATATTTAACGAAATCGAACGGCGTTTATTATACAGTATACGTTTTAATTAAGAGAATTTAGGAAGCTGTTATTTCTTTCTTTATCAAACCTATTAATAAAACTAAAAATTAAAATACGGATAAAATTAATTACGAATTAATAAAATATTTTAAATTAGGCTAAGTAATATTATAACATTGCGTAAAATTATTTTATTTCATAATATTAATTAAAGTGAAATATAAAGTATTTAACCATTTTTTGAGAATACGGTTATAACGATGAATAAAGGTAATAATAAGGTTCCGTATAATAAAATCATATTAAAACGTTATATTACGAATATGATTTTAACCGTTAAAATTATCGTATTAAAATACGATACCGCTTTATTATATCTGGCCGTAAAATATTTTTTAATTAGAATTTTATTATTATAAAAGAATAATGCGGTTATTATAATTATTTCTAATATCTGGGTTATATTCTTATTTAATAAAATATTTTTCGCAAATATCTTTTTTAAATATCGATCGTATTATATAATATACCCGAAAATAATAAAAACCTATTTAATAAACTGGAGAAATAATTACCGTTAAATTTAAAAACGACCGTAATTATAATAATTTAAACAATAAAAAAGAAGGCGTAAAAAGGTCCGGATCTAAATTAACACGAAACCGTTTCGCTTTCCGTTTCGTATCATACGATTATTATTATTTCCTTAAATATATAATTACCTAAGTTAAAAGTTTAAATTAATTAAAAAATAATGCTTTTATAATTATTAATCTTCGTTTAAAGTAATATACATTATTTTAATTTCGAATAAAAGATTTTTTTAATAAGCGGCAGAATTTAGGTTTTTTTTAAGAAAGTTATAAATTCCCCTTATAGCGTATTATAATATTTACTTATAATAGGATTTTAATTAATAGAAATAATAAATTCTTATTCACTTTAATATATTAATATTTTATTACGTATTTATATATTTTTTAATGCGTTAATTAACCGGTTAATTCGAACGGTTAAATTATAAGTTCGGTTATTATTATTATAATGAACTTAATTACGGATAAAGTTTTAGAATTTTATATTTAACCATCGTTATTACTAAAATATTAACGTACGTTTACGGACGTTTATTTTATAAGATCCGTACGTTAAAATTAAAAATAAAATCGGTTTTGTCGTATTTTAAAAGGGGCGAAAATAACGCGATATATTTAGATTATAACTAATAAATACGTTAATACTTAAAAAGAATAAACGGATCTTAAATAAGATTAAAACAATGTTAATAATAAGTTATAATTAAGGGATCCGTATAAATATATATATATTTATATACAACGTTTTTTATTAAATTATTACGGATTTTCGTTTTGTTTTAAATAAAATTTATAAAACGATTTTCTTTTTCGTATAACCTAAAACTTAGGCCTCGTTAGCTCGTTATAGGGATTTGGGATTTAATTTGTTAATTTTTAGCGTTATGGAGTAGTACTTAAGTAACTTTGAAAAAAATTAGAAAACGAGCCAGCGGGGCCTAAGCTAGCTAAGGTAAAGTATAAATTAATACTGTTTCTTTGTATTAATATATATAAGATATCAGCCCTGGTATAATTTTAATAATTATACTCCTTCTCCCTTCGGCAAGTTTCTCAGCAGTTCTTATAACCACGGTATCGTTTTCGTTTATTCGCTACCAGGCCGTTCGCTCGTTTTCTTCAGTTCCGGACGCCGAGAAGGGAGACCCCTTTGCAGACTACAGCATTTCTATTATATAATTTCACAACTTTGCTCGACTCCCGTCCATCGCTTGATCCGGCGGAGAAAGTGTCAGATATAGGGGTTATCAGGTATGTTGTATTGCATGACTAGTTGCAGGCGCTCTAGAACGCGCACTGCACTTTAATGTAATCTGTCCACGGAACATATATGGTCCGATCAAAAGGAGCCTTTCCGTATATAGAATGCTAGCGCACCCCTGCTAGCTAATACACCCCCTTAACGCCTCGATATAATTACAGTATTAACTATTACCCTTTATTATTTCCTAAAGCCGCAATTATCTATTCCATTTTTCCTCCGGTAATTAAAATCCTTTTAATTAATTAAGTTTTTATTTAAAATAGCTTTTAAATTTTTATTCATTAATTTAAAGTGTTTATAATTTTTATTATTTTTTAAAATAGTTAAGAATTCGCGTAATAAAGTTTTATTAATGTATTAATTAATATGTTATCCGTAAGCATATATTTTACCCTAATTATAAAACTTTTTTTTTGGCGGTTTTTTAAAATTAATAATTATATATTTTTAGGTACCGTAATTTTGTTTATAAAAAAACGACGCCAGTATTAATAAACCGTATAATTTATTAATTATCGCCTTATATATATATAAATTTTATATTGAAACGGATTTTTAAATTTTTAATTAATGGAATATAAAATAAAGCTTTTTTTATAACTTACGTAAAAATTAATAGTTTCGTTTCGGTTTTAAAATAATTATTATATTTTATTTATTTATCTGTTATTTTATTTTTTTTAAATAATTTTATAGCTTAAAATTTAAAAAAATCTTTATTCGATTATATTATCGGTAAAAAAAACGTTGTTATAAATATCTAACGAATTTTTATTTCCAAATTATAACGTAAACGTTTTAATTCCGATTAAATATAAAATAATTCGATTAATAATTTTATAATATACGTTATTAAGGTTTTGTTAGCAGTCACAGTGATCAAATGCAGGAATCTGGCGTAACTCTCTATATGTTCTCTAAAGGTGTTCTGGGAAAAGACTAATCTAATCCGTAGGCAATCGCCCTTATATACATGATTAGGTAACAAAGGATCATCAGTAGAGAAAGGCTGTCCCAGGCAGCAGAATGCTGCCTGGCCCACAAAGCCTGGGCCACAAAGCCTACCAGCCGCCAACATTTAAAAGCACCAATAACCAATATGTCCTTTTACGTTAGGTAACCATAATTAAAAAATCCGAAAAGTTTCGAATTAAATTAATACTAATTAATTTATATAAAAGTTAAATCTTAATTTTTATATATTAATTTCGAATACGTATTTATATATTAACCGTTATATTAATTTCCCGGCCTTTTTACTTTATTAAGTTTTGCGTTATTCCGGGTTACGGAACCCAGTTTTTCGCGACCCTTTAGGCCTATTTTACCCTTATTTTAATTTAATATATAAAAATGTTAATTTTGTTAACTTTTTACCTTATAAATCTTTTAATTTTAAATAAACGTTTTATTTTTTATTATAAGATTAATAAATTATTAAGGTTATTATTTTTTAAATCCTTTTATTTTCGGTCAGTTAAAAAATAAAAACTTTAATCCGGGAGGTTCGAAAACGTTTATTAATTATAAGTAATATATCGTAATTAATTATTACCGGGTTATTAAGCTTTAATTTAGTACGTAAATTAACGTGATATAAAAACTTTAAAAAAATTAACGGAAAATTAAAACTTTAAAATTAATAAATAAATTAATATTTTCAGATAATCGGAAAAAGAATACCGTAATTATCGTTATTTATTCTAAAAAATAAATTTTAATAAGGGAATATTTTTCCTTCCGTATAAAAAAAATCTAACGGAATTATTTTTTTTGCCAGTTATTTTAATTAAATCTTAAGTACTTTTTAACTTAATTTATATTTTTTAAATTCTCAATTCCGTATAAATTATTTAAAATCCGTTTTATTAAATAATTTCGTAAAACCGTTTATAAAAAAAATATTCTTTTTACTTATTTAAAATTAATATTTTCTTTTTATATTTTTTAATGTATATAATAATATTTAACTTTAATATAACGCTTTTTTCGTAATATTTACGTCTTTTTTATTTATTTAAACCTACCCGTATTATTTTTTAGGATAAAAATGGAACTTTTAAATATAAGCTTTAGTTTTATTAAAAAGTTTTTAATTCTTATTATTTTAATTATAACCGTTCTTATTTTTACGTATTTTATTTCCGTAATATATGTCGTAATAATATTTTATAGTTTTAAAATCTAAAATACGGACGTTTTAGTTATAAAAAATATATACCTTATTATAAATTCTGTTAATTTGTAATTATTTATAAAACTTAAATTTATTATTTCGAATAAGTTTAGGTCGTTATATTTTCGGTACGGATAATTTTGTTTTAACTTCCGGTACCGAAACAATAAATTTACCGTACTTTTTAAATAACGTAATAATTTTTTAATATATTTTTAATATTTAGGCAACAGGTTACCTATTAACCTAGCCTAAGTTAAGATTATATACGTTATATCCGGTTTGTTAATATAACTTTAAAAATTGGATTTTTTTTTATTAAATTTATATATTTAAATATATTCTTTTTATTAGCTTTATTTTTATAAGGTATTACGGACTTTAAATAATTTTTAATAAACGGTATAAATATTTTGGGGTATTTTATTTGATTTAATTAACTTTAACGATTTTTAAATATATTATTATTAATTTAACCTAATATCGTTAATCGGTAAGGAACGGATAATTCGTATATTTAAATATTAATTTGCATTTTTTTAAGTCCTTAATAAAATCGTTTTTAACGATTTTCTTAATAATATCCTGAAGTTATTATTTATTAATTCGGAAAAAAAGAAAACTATTAATATATAAAACGATAACGTACTTTATTTTAAAGTTATAATAAATTGTATTATCTTAAATTAATAAGTAAAAATTTAATTTTATAAATATCTTTTTAATTTTTTCTTATTAAAAAGTTCCGGCCTATTTTCAACGGTATAAAAATTTTATTAACTTAATAACTTTTTTAAAAGAAAACCGGTACGTTTCTTTATTTTTTAGGTACGTATTAAAAATTTTTTTTATTATCGGAAACTGTTTTATATAAACATCTTTTTTTTATTTACCATTTAAGTACGTAACGATAAAATCGATTTAGAATACATCTTAACCTAAATAGGTAACTAAAGCTATTACGATTTTCCAGTATATAATTCTTACGATATTCGTTACGGTTTTATTATAATTTTTGGGGGTTATATAAATCCTTTTGCGTAAATACGTACCTTATACTTATTTAGCTTTTTTATAAATGTATATTTTTTTAATACGTATTTGGTATTAATAAAATGCCCGTAAGCTTTTTCGTTAAGGGACGTAAATTTAAACATTTTACGTAAAAGGTTTTTTTTTAATTTTTGTAAAAGTTACTTTAAGTTACATTTTCCGTTTTAGACCCTTTATAATTTCGTTTAAAACCGGGCCGTCGTCCGTTATTATAAATAATTTATAAATAATAAATAATTTACTTAAATTAATTTTATTTAAATTTTTAAAAATTTTATCGTTTTTACTTTTTAATATATTAACTATTTATTAGTACTTATAAATATTCTGGGTAACCTGCTTTATATCGTTATATCCTTTAAAAAAATCCTTATCGTTTTTATTCGTTAATAGGTTAAAATTAAAAGTATATAAACCCTTATTACCTTTTTGGGCTAAAACTAGCTTTAGTTCGCTTATTAATTTCAGGGTTTTATCCGGGGTTTCCAGCATATATAACTTAAAAATTATCTTTTTCGAACGTTCCCTTTTTCGTTTAATTTACTTAATTTCCTTGTCCGTATCGATTTTTAAAATAACGTTATTATTCTTATTTTTTACTCCGATATCCTTTTACTTTTAATAATACCTTAAACGTTTTTATATAAACTATAAAAATAATCGAATAATATTTTTAAGGTTGGAAGATTTCTTCGGTTTTTTTTATTTTTATAAATTATAACATATAATATTATAAATAACTTACCGCCCTTTAAAATTATACTATATAATTATAAAATCCATTAATAACCTAATAATATTTCCTGAACTTTTCCTACCATTAATTTCTTTAATTTAATTTTATATTTCTTATTTATTAAAATTATATACCTATTACTGAAAATTCGAAAATGGTTATTATTAAGTTTATATAACTTATTAAAGTTAAATACGCTTTCGAAATATTCGATTAATATTATATTTTTATTATATATTATCCAATTTTATTAATTATAAAAGCTAAAAATTACCAATTTAATACCTTCGGTTATATAAAAAAATTTTTATATTTATACCGAATTTTTTATTATTATTTAGGCATAAAATTTACACTCTTTTATTTCCAATCGTTTTTAAGCGCTTAATTATCCGTATAATATATATATATATATAAATTTTATTATATTTCGTCTTTAATTTTAAAGAAATAATATTTTTTATAACGCAAAAAATCGTTTATAATAAAACCGAAATAGCTGTTATATTCGATAGTAACGGGCTTTATTACACTTACGTCGTACTAAATAATTTCTTTTACATATTACTACTAGTTTTAAGGGCTTATAAATAAAATCTTCCGTATTTTTCCTTTATTATACGTTATATATAAAAATGCTTTAATTTCGTTAAGGTTTAGGTTTATTTCCGTAAACCTTTTAATAATCCAAATTAATCGTTTTATATTAAGGTAATAAAAACGGTAATACCAAAAAATAAATTTTCTTTTTTACTTCGTTCATTATACGAACTTTACCAACCTTAAAAACGCTTACTAACATTTTGTTTTAACTTACCGGCGTTATTTTTACTGAATACCTTCCTTAATACGTATCTTTATTAATAATTTTTATCGTTCATATTCCGCCGCCTAAATAATAAGTTCCGGTTTCTTATAAAATTATAGAAAAAAATCTTTTCGAAATACGTTAATAATTATTAATTAAAATTTATCAAAGTTTACCAAAATATTCTGACTTAAATAATTTCCCTTTTCATAATATATTTCTCCAAAAATATTTTTAAAAGGAAATCGTTAATATATAACGTATAACTTTACCTTAATTTCGTTATTCTTTTTACGGAAACCCTTTAAGCGTTATTTTATTATCCTGATAAAAATGGTTACGATAAATCCTATACTTATCATAATATGGACGCCCTTAAATTTAATATTTAACATAATATTCCTTTCGAAATTAATAATATTATTCGTAATATGAACATTCGTTCCTAAATCTTAAAGCAGTTTATTTTTATCGCCTTTTATAAAAAAATAAACGTATAAAAATATAATACTTTTTATAGCAGTTATTTAAAAGTATTTAATTGCTATAACTTTAAAGTATTTAATTATTATAACTTTTATAACTACCTTTTAAATCGTTAAGTTAACATTATTTATAACTGTTACTTTAAGGCTCTCGGTTATTATAACCTTAAAGTAATTAGTTACTATAACTTCAGCGCCCTTAATGCTTTCAGTTATTATAACTAGCTCCTAAATTATTTTATCATATTATTATACAAGGTTTTAAAGTTATTATTTATTAATATGGGCGCTAAATATTCCTCCATTAAAACGGTATAAATCTTTTAAACCTTTAAAAAATAAATTACTTTTTATTTTAACCACTATTACGAACCTTTTAAAAACTATTACTTTAATTATTATTATTTCCTTAACGTTAACCTTATTTTCCTTTTTTTTTCCTTACCTTTTTTTTCCTTACCTTTTTTTTCCTTACCTTTTTTTTCCTTACCTTTTTTTTTCTTACCTTTTTTTTCCTTACCTTTTTTTTCCTTACCTTTTTTTTCCTTTTATAACTTAAGGTAATCTTTCGTTAAATATCCGTATTTATTATAATTAAAATAAAATAGTTTTCCGTTTTTATTGCAAACGGACTTATTATTTCGGAAATTATTATTATTATTTGCCTTACTTTTACTTTTTTAAACGTTATAAAACTTTCCGTTTTTTTTATATTAATACCGTTATAAAACTCGTTATTAAAATTATCGATTAATTATTAGAAAAAGTGATCCGTTTATTTAAATATTAATTACATTATTTTGTACCAGTTATTAATATAATCTTCCATAATAATAAAAAACATCGTAATATATTTTTCAGTCCTAAATTTTATATTATAACCCTTCATTTTCCGCAAAAACTTTTAAAACTTAATAATAAATTATATAAAATTTCCTCCGTCGTATATAATTTTATTAAACCTTTTCTAAAAAAACTTTTACCGGGCCTTACTTATTATTATATAAATATTCTATAAAATCTTTAATATTTTCGTTTTTTTAATACTTATAATTAATTTAAAAAGCGTTTTTTTGCATATTTTAATAATAACCTTCGTAAAACGTAATTAATTTATTTATTTTAACTTTATACCGTTCTTATAATTAATATCCTTAAGGGCAAAATTTAATATATTAGTTTAAAGTTCTGAATTAACTTAACCTACCAGGTAATTCTTTTTATTTAAAAAAAATTAAACCGTTTTTAACGAAATTTTAAATTGTTATTAAACTTCTTAAAATAATTTTTCCGTTCTTTTAAGTAAATATTTAATTTATTTAAACCGTTTAAATTACTAAAGCTGGAAAAGTTATTAAAAAAATTATAATATCCTTTCCATCATTTCGGTAAATTATTAAATAAGTTAAAAGGAAAGAATAAAGATAAAGAATTATTTAAATTATTAAAATTTTTACCTATTATTATTTTTCCTTTAAAAAATAACTTTACCTTTTTACTTTTTTTTCTTTTCGATAAGTTAATTTTCTTTTTCGTTTTTTTTATTATAACGGATATTATAACGGGAACTATTTTCGAACTATTTACCCGAACCATAAATTAAACGTTCTTAATTACTTTTATATTTATATGTCGCAAACTTTTCGAACTTTACGATAATTTATTTCCGGACGAATTTAAAAACTTCGTTATTATATTATTTAATTATATTACCATTTTGCTAATTTATTAATTTTAAACCCTTATATTTTCAACTTTATTTTCGACTTCTTAATATTTATCTTTCCGTATTTTAGCGTCCTATTTAATATTAGTTATGTTAATATTTAAAAACGTATAAAGTTTATTTAAATTTATTTCAATGTATTATCTTTAAATAAAAGTTCCAAACTTATTTATTTTCAATAATTATTATTAAGGTAATAAATTATTTCCTACTAAAGATAACTTTTTTTTTCTTTTAACTTTTCCTTTTAAGGAACTTTCTGATTAAAAAATACGGGTTAAAAAAAAAGAAAAAGGTTATTATTCAAATTTTTCCGGTTCTTAAGGATAAAACTATTATCGGATAAGTTATTAATTTACTGATTAAAATATTCCCTAAATATTTTGCGTTCGTTTGCTATAATTAATTACTAAACTTTCTTTTAAATTATTAACTAAACGATTTTTTCTTAAATCTTTTATTTTTTTCTTATTAACTTAATTATTAATTTATAATTAATTACTTCGTATAATATATTATAATTATTTATTAACCAGAAAGTATTACTATATTAATAATTATAATAATTATATGTAAAAGTTTAGCGTAAATTTTCATCTAATTTCTAAAGGTATTTGGGAAAAGATTAATTTAATCCGTAGGTAATCGCCCTTATATACATAATTAGGTAACAAAAGATTATCAGTAGACAAAGGCTATCCCAGGCAGCAGAATGCTGCCTGGCCCACAAAGCCCACCAGCCGCCAACACCTGAAAGCACCAATTGCCGACAGGTTTAAGTTAAATCGGATAAATCGGAATATCGTAAAAGTTATATTAAATTATATATTAACCGTTACGTATAAAATAAACCCGATTTTTTTAAGTATTTATTAACGGAACTTAAATAAGCCAGATTAGGATTTGGTAATAATTCGATATCCGTTATTAACGTATTTAAAAAACGTATTTAAACTTTTTTAAAGATTAAGTTAATTAAGTTATTTATAAAGTCGGATTAAAATAATTTTATTTTTTTTATTTTTTTTTTATTTCGATACCGGAAAATTATTATAAATCCGTACTTTTTATAAAGATATACCGTTACCGTATTTATTAAATTAATTAATTAACGAAAACTTTAAATTTTTACTGTAAATTATAACGATATTATTTATAAAATAAAATAAATCTTTTCTTAATAAATAAAATAATAAAATTCGTAAAAAACGGGGTTAAATTTTAATTTCTTAAATATTTTAATAAAATCCTTTTGCTATAATAAAAATAATTATTTTAATATATATAATACCTTTTTAATTAAACAAATTTTATTACGTTATAAATATTTTAAAAGTAAGTTTATAAATATTTAATAAAATAAATTTACGTTAATAAAAACGTATATAACGTTATATTATTTAAATTTTAAATCGAACCTAATAGTAATAACGATTAAAGTTTAAAATATTTTTCCAGCTAAAATAAATACGTATATATTATTATTAAAGTTTTTAAATTATAAATTACCTCGTACGATAAAATATGCCTTATATTTTTATAACTAGCTATATTTATTAAACTTATAAATATATATTTATATATACCTTAAAAAAAGATTTTTTATAAAAAATTAATTAAAGACTTTTTAAGATTATATTTTTTTATAACTTTATAAGTAAATTTTTTCGGCTTTATGAAATAAAGTTTTTTTAATAAATATATATTTAACTTTTTATAACCTTACGGCAGTAACGGTGACTTAAGTTTATATATTTGGTTTTATAATTTTAAAATTATATTATATTCTTTTTATATTAATACTTTTCGGATTAAAATAATGCGTATTTCGGGTAATTATTTTCCTTAAATTTCCGTAATTTACCGGCCGGTTATTAAGTAAATTTATAAAATAAGTTAATCTTTTAACGTTAAATAAAAAAATTTTAGACCTTATGATCGTTTTTAATAATATTTTTATAATATGAAATATGTGGAAAGCTTTCGTTTTCGACTCGCAAAATACTTACGTTTTTTATCGTTACTTTAAATTAAATAATATAATAAAAACTTAAAATTATTTCTTTAATTTCCGCCGGCGTAATAATCGTAATAATTATTAATATAAATGTTAATAAAAATACTAGTTTAAAGGACGGAAATAATTCGAATATAACGGTCGTATAAAAATAATTAATCCTATATAAACAAACTTACTTTTTATTATTCAGTACGTTTTTTTAAACATTTATACCACTTTAAAACTATCCTTTTTATTTAACCGGAAACTAAATTATTCCGTTTAAGTTTTTATCTTCCTTTTATATACGTATAAGGTGGTCATAAGCCTAATTAAATAATTTTACCTATCGGAATAATTTACGTAATTTGTTTTCCGCAACGTAAAAAAGATTATGCTTTAAATTTTTAATATTAGCTGAAAAAAATAACTTTTTCTTTAAATTATACGTTTCGAATAATAATAATTTTATTATTTAACGGATTTTAAATTTCGTAAATATTCGTAAATTGGTAACCGACGAAAAAGTTAATTTATACCTTAAAATCTATTTTTTAAAATTTTTACTTTTTTCATAATAGTAATAATTAAGGTTTATTCTTAAGGCTTATTCTTAAGGTTTATCCTTAAGGTTTATCCTTAAGGTTTACTGCAGCCAGCTGGCATAAGGTTCATCAGAGTCGGAGCTTATCGGCAACCACGCATCAGTCTGCTTCAGAGTGAGGTTCTATAGGACTGAGGTATACAATCTATCTTAACCGTAAAAACTATTAATGAGTTATTTTATTCGAAGATACTGGGTATAATATCTATCGTATGGATTATATGTGTAATAATTTTCTGTATATTTGGCTCAGCCTGGAAAATAAGGCTTGAACCTATATCAACCTTGCATAATAGTAATAATTATAACGTAAACCATATAACCGTATATTTATAAATAAACTTATTAAAATTTCCGATTAAATATTATAACGCCGTTTTTATATACTAAGTAAATATAATAAACTTCGTATGGGCTTTATTAAAACAAGTATATTTAAGGATATAATTATATAAATACATGATTATCTTAAGGATATATACGATTAAAAACGAAAGTAATTTAACGTTACTTTATATTATAATAGCTTTTTTTTTAATTATATCCCTTAAGTATTCTGTGCCCCGTTTTAGGCCTAGATACACAATATTAAAAATTCAAATTTAATATTAAAAAAAAAGATTAAAATATATTTCGAAATTGATAATTTTTTAAAATTTTATTATCGTATTCGAATATTTACAAAAAGAACCTTATCCTGGTTTTTTAACACCCTTAAAAAATATCGAAATATTATAATTAATATATTTTACTTTGGATTTTTAAGGTAAATATCCCAAATAAAATTTAAATACCTATCGGTTATAAATATAACGTATTTATATCCTTCCGGGTTTTTTTCGAAATCTATAAAATCGATAACGATTCGTTATCTTAATCGGAACGTTTCTTTTTTCAGTTTTCGGCGTATTTGCTTTTTATCCTTTACTTTATTATATATATAACATTCGACCGTTAAACCCTTTAAACGGACTCCCTTATATAGGATTATAATTAAGCGATTATTTCGGGCCTTAAATATGTTAATTTTAAGTACCATATTATGCCGTTACCGATTCGTAATAGTTTTATTATATATAAATTAACGTTATATTTATAGATAACTAAGGTTATATAAGGTATTATTACGTTAATATTTTCGATAACGAATTAATTAAATTTATTTCGAAATAAAGTTATTATTTTTCCGGTTATTTTATTAATATCCCTTTTTTAAAATTACCGAAAAAGTACTAAGTTATACGTAAAATTTTCGTAATAAATTACGTTATATAAACGTAACGTTTTCGGGCTTATAAAGCTTTAAAATAAAACGTTTATTTTACTGTATTTATTAATCGGGACGAAATTTTTCTTACGTATATTTCGTTACTTTAAATCGTCATCTTATAATTTAAAAACCTATTAATAAGGTTAAAAATATATATCGTAAACCTTAAATTTAAAATAAATAAATTCTTTAAAAAATAAAACGCGACATTTATTATATTACCTTTTTAAAAATTTAAGAAATACGTTAAAATTCGTTTTATTTTTTTTAAAAGTTAATTTATTTTTAAGTAATAAATTTTTTTTTATTTTTTAATAAACGGTTAATTTTTTTTCCTTTAAAAATTAATCAGTAACGATACGTTTTTTAATTAATACTATTATCGTTTAATTAAAACGGAAATTTTTTAAAACTTTTTTAAAGAATATATAATAATATTAGGATAATTTATAATAAGGATTTAAGTAAACCTTATAGCGCGTATTTTATATATCTGATTTTTAACGTTTTCGTTTATTATTATTACGACTTATTTAAGAACTGTTACGATTATTTCGTTTCGGCCCTTTTTTAAAGGTTTTATTACGCGGTTAATTATTAATATTCTTAATTTATTTTTAATTACGATTATTTTAATTCGAAAAATTTGCAGGAATTCCGTAAAAATTTAAAACCGTTATTTTAACGTTTTTATTAACTGTTATAAATTCGTTTTAATTTAATAATTTAAAAAAATTAATCTAAATTTTAGGTAATTAAATATTTTTTTTTCCATTTTATCCTGTTTTAAAAATATAAATAAATTTGATTAATTAAGCATAATCGGCGTTATAATTATATATAATTAATTCGTTTAAATAACCGGCATAATCGTTTCGGAAACCTTATAATATTAACTTTAAATTATAATTTTTTATTATTTTATTATTTATTTATTAAATTTTTTATAATTTTCGAAACCTGTTTTAATTATTTTTTATATTTACGTTTAATATTTACAAGTAATTAATTATCGTAAACTTTTCCGGTTTATCGTAATATAACGTATTAATTTTCAAAATCGTTATTTAAATTTAAATAAATTTATTTATATAATAAAAAAATATTATTTTAAACTTGTTTTATAAATTTATTAATATTTTTTCGAAAGATTTTATATTTTCGATTTAGGTAAATATAAGTCGTAAAATTTTATTTATAAGCTTATTTGCTTTCGGTCGTTATTTCGAAGGTATTTATAAAATAACTTATTCGATTAATTTTTTCGATTTATATAATTTTTTCGATAAATACATTAATTATTTACCTTAATTAGCAAAATTATTTTTTTAAATAGGAGGTTATATTAAACGGCATAAATTTAATAAGTTATAAAAGGTTTTAATTAAAATTAATATATTTTTTTAATTATAATTTTTAGTTTTAATTTTAAATTCGTCGTTAAATTTATCTTAATTTTTGGAATTATTATAAATAATTACGGACGTTACTGGTACGGTTACTATTATAGTTAATACAGGATGTAAATAATTGCTACTAATATATAGCTTATATCGTTTTAATAATAATTAATTAGTTGATAATAACGCGAATTGAGCGAATAAGACTTTTAATTGTTAAATATAGGGGTTATCAGGTATGTTATATTATATAACTAGTTGCAGGGGCTCTAGAACGCGCACTGCACTTTAATATAATCTGTCCACGGAACATATATGGTCCGATCAGAGGGAGCCTTTCCGTATATGGAGTGCTAGCGCACCCCTGCTAGCTGACAGAAAGCGACCCGAAGCGAGTGCGAGGTCACACAGCCTGGAAGACAAAGCCGGACAAGCTTGGGCCTTCAACTTCGGGCATTCAATCTTGAACTCATCCCCTATTCACCATGGAGGCCATATGGGAAGAGCTGTCCCGACCGCTCCCGGCCTCAGGCTCGGACGCGGAATCGATCATCACGCCAGAGACGCGCCAACGCCTCGTCGGCGCGCTCGACAAGTACGACTTCGAGTATGTCGCCGAGGGCCGGGCCAACGTCGTCTTCGGCATAAGGGACCCACCGGGGGAGGACGACAGCTCCACAGTCCCAAGGGGCCAGTTCGGGGCGACGCTGTTGCGCGTGCCCAAGGCCACGCCGGGCGTGACCCCCTGCGACTATAAGACGCTGCAGCGCTTCCACGAGGACCTCGTCGAGCGCCGCGTCGGCCGCGAGAACCTCGTCCCGCAGGTCCTCGTGGCCATCTCACCCGGCCTCGCCGAGCGCCTCAACGCCGCGCGCGCCAACGCCAACGGGGGCCGCGGCCGTAGGAAGGATGGTGGTGGTGGTGACGGCCACGACGGCCACGGCGACGGCAACGACAGCAGAAGCGTCATCCGCCCTGGCGCCGCCATGCTCATCCAGGACATGGGTCCCATGCCGGGCTACCGCGCCTTCGAGTTCAAACCGAAGTGGCTCGCGCAGTCGCCGCTGGCGCCGCCGGGGGCCGCGCGCTGCCGCACATGCGCGCGCGAGGCGTTCCGCAACAGGCAGATGTTAAAGAAGGACCCAGCGGTCGAGGTCCCGCCCCCCATGTGCCCGCTCGGCCTCGTTCATGACGACCCCGCCGTGGTCGCGGCCACCGTCGAGCGCCTGGCGCCGGCGGACTGGTCCCGGCGCGCGCGCGAGCGCCTCGCGGCGGCGCTGCGGGCCCCCGGAAACAACGTGCTCGACCGTCTCCGCGCCCTCCAGGTCGAGGGCGACCCGCCCCCCGGGCGCGCGCTGTTCGACAGCCCCGGGGACCCGGGCTTCGGGCTCGCCATGACGCTGCGTGACTGCTCGTGCTTCGTGCGGCTGCCTGTGGATGGGGATGACGACGCCCCTGTTGTCATCAAGCTCGCAGACGTCGACAAGAAGAACTGGCAGGAGAAGCAGACATACTGGCAGGAGTCGCACCGACGCCTCGTCGAGCAGGGCTTCTACGAGGGGAAGGAGGACCCGCCTATGGAGACGCATTGCGTTCTCGGTTCAAATCGTCATACCTGATATACGGCTGCCTTTTTTTATATGTCTTGTTCAGGCGGTTCATACATGAGGGCCATATTTGATGTCTATTATGCGTTACACGAGCTGAAACATCTGGGAATGGCATGACAAGGGGGTAGGATGCGCTTGACTATAATGCATGGGCGGTATGGAGTCTTTGAATGATAGAAATACGTGTAATCACTGCTCGATATTATGTATAGAGTAATGTATAGTAGTTACCTAACTAGTCATGCGACAAGAGGCTATACTATACATCCTAAACCTGACCATCTACGATTTTGGCTTTGTATCTGCCTTTTCGAGATGTCCTACCTCGAGGGCAATACCATATTGTTACATATAAGCCGGTGTGCTTTAACGCGTACAAACTCCATACCCAATTATTCTTCGAGGAAATCGCGTCGCGATGAAGAGATATATATGGATGGTCCTTTATGGGAACCCCGCCGAAATAAAGGCACCTAGGACGAAGAGGTCACTGGGTAACAATTCCTAAATCATCTGGGAGGTTACAACAGACCGCATGACATATCGATCCTCTTCCGAATGCAGGCAGAAGGTGGTGGGAATTACAGGATCGGCCAAAGCCGGAAGAGGCGGCCTGCCTAGGTTATCTCACATGGGCTTTCTTTTATGGACGACCACAATCTCCTGCTGCCCCCCTTCCTCCACATTTCGGTTATGTTGGCCAATGCTATCATCCGCTGATACAGACCAACGATCGACTCTGGGCTATTTCAGCGGGTCATATTTCTCTTTTCGACTCCACTTCCAACCCAGATTCGCGGATCATAAAAAAGTATGCAGTAGTGAGGGGGTGGGGGGGATTTTTCTTTTTATGCGCTCTCCCAGACTCCCTTATCACCGACACCCCAGTCCATACCCGATTTGAGATCCACATCTGTTTTATGGAAATGTGCAAAAGAGCCAGAAATTCCCCCTCATGCTTCTACTTAGTAGAGTTTCAAAGCACTGTAACCATGCTGCATATCGTCATCCCACACACCACGCCACACACATGATCCTCCTTACCGCCCTCTTTCCCGAAAAAAAATAATTAACTCCGGCCGGTCCTTTCCCACACCGCATCATTAAAACTATCATTCAACCACCATCACCCCGCCGTGGATCACCAGAGCTATCACCAACGTATGAAACTACTTATCTTCAGGAACGATAATCACTGGGCTACAGGAATTGGCTTTGTTTCCTGATTAAAGTTCGTAAACAGCCCTAAGAATTACCAACTGTGTGTACCCATAGCTAGAACCGACGCCGACGATTCTTATCAACCAAACGCCTGCACCCTCGTCTATCAAGCCAATCTCTTTCGGCCCCCGCCTGCCCACCTACACCCGCCGTGGCCCGGCTCTGGTTTCGAGTCATACCGATAGAAACGATGTATCCGTGAAGCCTATTTCAACAATGGCCTTCAACTTCAACTGGTCGCCGCTGACGGCCGACGCCGAGTTCTACGCTCGGGCCCGCGACCTGTTAACGACCGCCCTCAACAAGTCGCCGAAACCCCCCATCATCGTCGATGACATCCTCGTCACCGAGTTCAACCTGGGCTCCGTCCCGCCCGAGCTCGAGATCCTCGAGATAGGAGACCTCGCTGAGGATAGGTTTCGCGGCATCTTCAAGATGTCCTACTCCGGCGATGCGTACCTCACGCTTAGGACCCGGGTGCAGGTATGTGCGGTCTCTATTATATATGAGTTTCTGAAGAGGAGGCAAGGAGCTATAGGCGATGTGGTATGCCCACTTTACACGCTGCGCCTATCAAGTTGGGTACCTACCTCGATGGGTTCTTGCGCCACCGAAGATTGCGTTTTCCAACTGGGCCGGGGAATTCTGCATCGCCAGTTGTCCTGGTATCACCAGCAGAGCGAGTGCTCATAGGACCTTCTCCTTCGACTCGGCGTGGCTCACGCTCCTTACATATGTTTCTCTGGATTTCCGTAAGGCTTCTTGCCAGTACAGCCTGCGCATGAAGTTCCGAAATTGCATCGCAGGGGTCCGCGATATTCCGGAGTTGTTTCAAACTTTGCTTCAAATCCGTGTGTTATAATAGATTCTAATATAGCGACCACAGGCAAACCCACTGAATACCTATCTTTCTTCTAAACCGACCTTCACATCGCCGCAGCCGCTGGCAGCTGCAGCAGGACTGACGATACCTTTATCCATTACATTATCCGAAATCAAGCTCTCAGGCTTCGTCATATTGGTCTTTTCGAAGCAAAAAGGCCTCACATTAGTCTTCCGTAATGATCCTCTCGAGTCTCTCAAGGTCTCTTCGACCTTTGACTCGATCCAGTTCGTCCGAGATTACCTCCAAAAAACCATCGAAGGTCAATTACGGACGTTGATGATGGAGGAGTTGCCCGCCATCATTCATAGGCTCTCGCTACGGCTCTTCTGCCCCGACCAGCTTCCTAGGGAAGAAGAAGCACCGAAGGAGGCAGACAACGAGGCAGTGGTCGACCCTTTTGCAAATCTACCTGAAGAGGCCGTCGATTCTACCGGCCATGTACTGGATACGAATGAAATTGCATCAATGACCTTTGAGCGAGCATCGGAACTGCAGTCCCTCTTCTCCCAGAAGAACCTACTCCGACTAGCAGCGCTGAGTGATTCTCATCGCACATTATCCCTATTCACTCCTGGAATCCGGGACGTGATGTTCAGGGCCTGGACGGGCCCTATGGAGCAATATGGCAGTGGACCCTCCACGCCCCTTGCGACTCCTAGCCTTTCGCGTATGCAATCGCAAGTAGGCTCTACGACGTACACATTGACCGATGCTAGTATGGACCAGGGGAGCTCCCCCTCAAGACCATCTACCAGCGGTCATGGTTCGTATACAAACGGCTTGTCATTAGGAATGGGCAGGCCACGAACATCGCGAAAGAAGAAAACTCGTGTTGTTAACCTCCGCCGCTCAAAGACCGGTCTAGATACGAGCAGCGAGACGGCCGAGGTGGGCGACAGCATCTCGGCTTCAGAATCAACTTCCTTTACTGGCCCGAACTCGGAGCCCGTTATACCTGTATCAACAATACCCGAGGAGGCCGAAGAGGCGACTCAACCGACAGAACCACCTTTCAGCAGACGGCGGTCATCCGAAAACAAGGGACTGCCCTCTCGTCCCGCATTGAACATGGACATCTACCAAGCCCCAGCCAGTGAGGAGAAAGCTGCCGTGGCACCACCAAATGAGAGCAACGAGAAGGCGATATCAGCTCGCCAACAGAAGGCGCTAGAAGCCATGGCTTCTGCCAAGAGCCCCTTCAACTTAGACAGGCCGCGGCCCGTCCGATCTGACACCTCGTCTGTAATCCTGGAGCAGGCCTGGATTATGAAGATGGCGGGGGAGATAGCGCGTCGCGTATACGACGAGAAGCAGCAGAGGGGAGACATTTGGGTGGAGAATGATGACCCACCACCACCGGCTTATCAAGCAACGTGATAAACAACACTATAAACCTCAACCGCCAGACAATGCCTTTCCTCTGAACCGTTTTTCCCTTTGTACATGACTTGAGAAAATAGCAGCGTATGGCGTTGTGAGAAAGGGACCTGCTGTTCGAAAGATTTTGCTTTCTCTGAAGCGTTGGTGATATCCCGATGTTTGGTTTTTTTTTTTTTTTTTTGGGGGGGGGGGGGTGGTGAGGTGGTGTTT